>JAJIBD010032931.1:0-26601 GCA_021461705.1 Cryptotis parvus | reverse complement strand
TAATGAATGCAGTCATTCTATATCTGTCCTTTTCCTTCTGACTTAATTTCACTCAGCATGATAGTCTCCATGTCCCTCCATTTGCAGGTAAATTTCATAATGTCATCTTTTCTGACAGCCGCATAGTATTCCATAGTGTAGATGAACCACAGTTTCTTTAGCCAGTCCTCTGTTCTCGGGCATTTAGGTTGTTTCCAGATTCTAGCTATAGTGAATAGCGAGAGATGAATAAAGAAGTACAGATAGTGTTTCTGCTATGTGTTTTTCGGTCTCTGGGTATATTCCCAGGAGTGCTATTGCTGGATCAAATGGGAGCTCCAATATCTAGTTTTCGGAGGAATGCCCATATTGGAAAAAAAGAAATCTTAAATGATCAAGAAACTCCTGAAAATTTATCAAGTAATTGGGTTTCCGTTTTAAAATGGCATCAAACTACAAGTATTAAAAAAATCAAAATGTGGAAATATAACTTCCACCCATAACTCCCAGAATACCTGTCTCATTAAATAATAATACTGATGAAACATGGAGACTGCAATAGCCTGTATGCAAAATAATAAAAATACATCTATGATTTTGTGGGCACAGGTATTGCCAAAAATAAGGAATCAGTACAATCCAAAGGCCAGTTTAGAAAAACAAAAAACCACTGAGAGGGAAATTGAAATTGATGGTGGGATTGGTGCTAGAACTTTACATGTCCAAGACTCAACTGTCAGTTACTGTGTAACTCATGGCTCTTTGTAAAATTTAAAATCTCCAAAAGACATGGAACCTTCATAAAACATACTTTGGATTTCTTACATCCAGACTCCAAGGAAATACTCAAGTTCAAGACACAAGGTAGTTTATAAATTAAAGACCCAAATAAACCCTCAAGAAGTCTTATTTTCCCAGTGATTTTCAGTATTATTTTTAGGACAGATTCTCTGGGTACCTGGTATTAAGTGTGCTAATGGGCAGAGATCAGGCAATTCTGATATAAATAGTCATTCTCTAACATGGATGAAATTAAACTCCATTAAGTATAAGTTTTGATATTTGCAGTTTCACTTATATGTCACTTATGTTCCTCAAAGATAGACAACAGCCACAAAATTGCTTTAAATCTCCCCTGAAATATTATTTAATACACAACAATCCTCTTTTACTAACAAACCATAAAAAGCTTGAAAACGCTTTTCTTATATATTTGTTTTGATAGCTTACACGGGCTACCACTTTTATATAAAGGTTTTCCTTATATATTTGCTTTGACACTGGCTATCACTTTAATATTAAGGTTTCAATTTAAATGTAATTACTCCTTACTGTGATTCAATCATAGGTTTCAGGCCTGCACAGCCTCATGGCAGCTCATGGCGTCTTTCTAGGCAGATCAATTGGACTCTTACAATTCTCCACAATTTAGTTACTTTCTGCCTAGAAATGGCCCCAGGCCTTTTGGTTATTTCTACCCCAAGTTTCCAATTTTTCCAAGCAACTGTCCAGGCTTATTCTTTTTTTTTTCAGATAAAAAGAAAGGTCATAAAATGTAGATCCCAACTTTTCATGCTCTCATCTCTAGGAAAGTTTTTCATGTCCATTTAGCCTGCCCTCTTTCACTAGCTTCAAGAATGGAAAAAAAAAATCTACTTCTGCTTCAGATGCATCCCTCTGTTTTGGTAGTTTTCAGCCTTTCATATCAGTGGACCAGTGAAAACAGAAGAAATATTTCATGGAGCATGAAGTCAGAGACAGAAATTACAGGGTACACACATTTATCATCAATAACTGCTACAGTGCTGTGGACTTCATGCAGGCACACCATGTGACAAAAGTAATAACGTTCTCAAGGACTGGCAGGAAATTTCTGTGGACTGACACCTGCTGGTAGGCGGTGGTTGGACGCAGCTGCTCTCACTTGTTCTGTTCTTCCCACCCAACCAAGATCTGTCCATAATAGGTCTTTCTCCCAGTTGCCACATTCTCCTTCTTTGTTGGTTCTTTCCCCAAGAAAGACAAAGCAAAGAACTTTAAACCAACCCCCTAAGCTTTTTTTTCTCTCATTTGCTCTGACACTTTATGAAAAAGAATTATTCTTTTAGAAGAATTGTACAACAACGTTATGTTTATCATGTCATTTAATTAAATCCATACCATAATCCTAAATGGCATCTTCCTCACTTAATCCAGAAAAGTAGAGTAGAAATCCCCACAATGTGTCTCAACTCAGCTGAAGTAAGGTAGAGAGTACAGTGGTTGGGTTGAGGTTATACCCTTCTACATTTGTGGTTCTTGGACTGGGTGGTCCTGAAACCAGTTGCACCAGCTTGTGTGTAAGAAGGCCAAAGCTCTACTGAAAACCTGGGTTTAATGTAGGCAGGGAGAGCTCTGCCTTTGGCCTTTATTTCAGGGAATATTAACACAGTGAGAAGGTGGGACTTCCAAGTTCTACACAATCTTTGTTTGGTTTTGTTTGGTTTGGGACCACAACGTGGTGGTGCCCAGAGCTTCTCCTGGCTCTATACTCAGGGATCACTCCTGATGATTCTCAGGGGAACAAATGGTATGCTTGGGATCAAAACCAAGGTCAGCCATGTACAGGGTAACTGTTCCACTCACTATACTATCGCTTGGGTGCCTATACTGTTTCTTTCTTGAAAAACAGGAGATGAGTTTCTTCTGGCAATTTTGAGGGGAAAAGACAAGGACTAGAGGTGAGTGTTTGGGTTTCAGGTTATTCATTCCTATAAAATAGTGACAACATAAAACAAATAGCTGCAACATATTTACAGCTTCACTTCAGCAAAGCACATGTTTGAAAGAGTTATGTCTAATTTTTTTTTTGTCTTTTGTCTGGTTCACACCTAGCAGTACTTAGGGGGTTACTCCTGGCTCTGTACACAGGAATGACTTCTAGCAGTGCAGGGGGACCATATGTGATCCCACTGGATCAAACCCAGGTCAGCTACATGCAAGGCACACATTTTACCCGTTATCCTATTGCTCCGGTTACATTTTATGTCTAATCTATAAATGTCATTGAGTCCTGTTATTTTAGGGCCATATCAAGATGCCCCTGTCCTTTTTTGAAGCCACTGTTTCCAAAGGCACTGCATTTTACCAAAGATTTCTTGTCTACTAGCAACTCCGAATGACCCTATTCTGCTTCTCTTTAACTACTGGTCTCTTTCATGAGCACTTTCCCTGTACCTGCTGGACTAAAATGTTGGTAGCTTTATTAAAGTCTCCAGTCCATACTAACTCACTGACTACTGCATATTCCTCTAGAACTCTGCTACTGGATCTGATCTTCGTGTTGATTGCTGGTGTCAGTGGCCAGTCATTGACCCTAGCCAGGCTAGGAAAGTCAGTCCTTACACTCTCATTCCTGCATGTAACTGACTAACAAGATTTCTTATTAATATTTATCTTGACAAAGTTCTCAAACCTGTCACCAGCTCTCAATTCCAAGGGGTATTGCTGGGACATCTACAGACTGGAGTAAGACCTACCAGCCCAGGGCTGCTCTGCTGTTCATTGTTCTCCTCCATGTTTCCCATCATCCTTCTAAAATGGACACATGAGTATTAACATACAAAATTAAAAAAAAAATCAGAATAAAAATTAAAAACAAAGTGGAACAAACAAAAAAAAAAAAAACCCAGCAAGCTGGCTTCCCATTGTTTAAAGGCTAGAGTTTAACGGGTCATCACTGCATTTTACGCCAACCTATCATTTCCGCCTCCTTTCCCAGCTTTATAAATGAAAATCATCACCACCCGTTGCCTGATCTGTGAGATTAATGACTCTTCCTTTATGCAGGGTAGACTAACACTGTGTTGCTGCTGAAATACCCACTTCTTAGCATGCACAATCCTATTAAAAATAAATATGAAAGTATTAAAACTCAAGAGCAGGTAAAAAAAAATAATGAGTTAAGCATATCCAGCTATGAAAGCAATGCCAGAAATTCAGGATTGTATATGAGTTTTCCTAGTTTTTTAAGTCTGCAGAAAACTCTTAAAAACAAACAAACACCCCACTGTTTTGCACACCATCACACGTTCACCAAATTAAAAGTATCTGTGGACTAATTTGCGTGGACCCTGGTGTTAATTCCATTGGGGCCCCAAGGCCGGACCTCTGACAGGGGGCTCAGCTCAGATAATAGCATCTGAGACACAGGTACCTGCAATGCAAACTGTTTTGCCACAGCAGTTTTGTTAACATTTCCTCTGCACAACTAACTGCTTACAAGGACATTTTGTAGAAAGAGAGAGTAAGTAGTTGACCAACAGTTTTAATTTTATGGCTTTACACACTCTGATTTCACATTTTTAGTAAGTTCTATCACCTAGAAATACAAAATATAAATCATGTAGAATGATGATCAAATGGAAGCCTTAGGAGATAAGTGCTTAATGCAAAAGCCAGTTTTCACACAGTGCCCTCAGCTGCCACGGTTTAAAATGTTAGTAGACATCAATTTTACCTGAGGCCTTGCAAACATCCTCTTTTGTTGTGTGTTTGTATGCTTATAGGCTTTACCTGGCAGTGCCTCCCCTTTTTGTTCTTTTTCTGTTACAACAAAACTTTGTTTTGTTGAAACTGACATAACCAGTTCAGTTCCTTATACAGCAAAACTATTTGTTACAGCAAAGATGTGAAGAAATTACAGTACAGGAAGCATAGGGAGGGGTAAAACAAGTTCTTCACTCATCTCTCATAAATCTTTATTTAGCTGCTACCTGCTCAATTATTACATACCTAGAGAAACAATCTATATATCAACTTGTATCAAATACATTAAAATTTATTTTGGGGCCTTTTATTTCATTTGAGATCTATTTCTGAATCTGTTTTGATTAGACACCCTTACTAGTGTGATTATATGATACTAGTAGACTTGTCAGATAAGCAAACATACACACATATATACATATGCATATACATATACATATACATATATTTATAGTCAACCTTGACATGCTTTGAGCCATGTTTCAACTATACACTACCATCTTAGTGTATTTTTCTACACATGTTCCTTCAAAGATGGTAGTCAAAGAAGAAATATTTAGAGATATTTTTGGTAAACTCTAGACATTATTTTAGCTCAAGGAGACACTATTATCAAGGAAAATAAAGAAAATGAATTTATTTATTCCATTTGTGAATTTTAGGGGGCAACTTTTCTCAATAAAAACATTAAGAAATCATCAGCTTTAATTTTTACTAAAGTTATAGGAATTTTTAGTTATATTGTTTAAGAAACTCAAAGAGAAAAATGTGTTTTTCCTTTTGGGTCAACCCAGCAATACTCAGGGGTTACTCCTGGATCTGCACTCAGGGATTACTCCTGCCACTACTCGGGGACCCATATGGGATGTCAGGGATCAAACCCTGTTCAGCCACATGCAAGGCAATTGCTCTACTCACTGTACTATTGCTTAGGTCCTCTAAAAACCAATTTAGAGGAATGTCCATATTGTTTTCCAAAAGGCTGGACCAGTCGGCATTCCCACCAACAGTGGATGAGAGTCCCTTTTTACCCGCATCCACACCAGCACCGTTGTTATTGTTCTTTTTGGATATGTGCCAATCTCTGTGGTGTGAGACGATACACCCTAGAGACCCAGAAACACACGCAGAAACACTATCTGCACTTTATATTCATTGTAGCTCTATTCACGATAGTCAGAATCTGGAAACAACCTAAATGCCCGAGAACAGAGGGACTGGCTAAAGAAACTGTGGTACATCTACACTATGGAATACTATGCAGCTGTCAGAAAAGACGAAGTCATGAAATTTACCTGCAAATGGATGGACATGGAGACTATCATGCTAAGTGAAATTAACCAGAAGGAAAAGGACAGATATAGAATGACTGCATTCATTAATTGGATATAAATAGATACCAGTGTTCTACTAATTATGGGAAATGGTAATGCCAGACTAGAACTCAGCATTGAATATATACAAAGAAACTTACATGATAAAGAGAGAGAGAAACAGAGACACAGAGAGAGAAAGAGAGAGAGAAAAAAAAAAGTGCCTGCTACAAAGGCAGGCTGGGGTGGGGTGAGAGGGGGGGATGTGGGGACATTAGTGGTCGGAATGAGACACTGGTGGAGGGTGGTGCTGGAAGACTGTATGACTGAGACCCAATTATGAACATCTTTGTGATTGTATATCTCACGGCATAAAAAACCCAACTAATTTAGTTGGGCATTGACAGACTAAGTGATTTCAATCTTTTTTTTCTCAGTTAACTGAAACATGCTCATTTCAGAAAGCAGCAAAGTTGAAAGAGATAACTGTTTGAACACTGATCTTCATTACATTCCTGAATCTACAGATACAGTCACTATCCAAATAGAAACACAGGTTCTACATGGCTGCCCTCTGCAAAGTCTGTAAACATCAACCCTGTTGAAAATAAATATATGCTTTTTTGGCTAGCTACTTAGGGCAGTGTCAGAATGATTGCAGGTAAAAGACAGAGAGGCTTCTAGCAGAGAGGAAGAAGCAGGTAGAATCATGGGCAGAAGAACAAGCTTTGTATGAGGAAAGTTAGAGACTCTGGTAGCAACACCCTTAATCATGACCCTCCTAGCCTCTGGGAGAAGCACTGAGCCTTGGACAAGAGCCCACGAGCACGGCTGCATGCAGTGCCCCCAAGAGAACCAAAAGGGAAGCCAGGTGGTATTTTTATATCATCCCTAACTGTACAGAGAGCAAAGTTAAGATCCCAGATATATTTCAGGTGTCAAATATTCATTCTCCCTTATTTTATTCTATGACTCAGTGTGGTAAGAATTCACCGGGTGTATGAATTTGACTGAGTCTCGTTCCGTTCACTCCAAACTCCATGCCTTGAGTTCGTAAGGTGTGATGTGCCATCAGTAACAAACTTGTAGGCTTACCTGAAGACTGTTGAAAATCACATAGAGGACCAACATCCAGAAGTATCTGTAAGCCATATGCAGGCCTCCCCAAAGCCAGGTCACAGAAATCAGGGCAAAGAGATACAAAACCAGTGGAATTTCTAGAACCATAAACAGAAAGGGAAAAAAAAAAGTTTTGAATTTCAGACTACTACACAGTCACCTACATATATAAGATTGTTCATGGTTCCTAGTCGTCTATGCCTGAAACCCAGTTGGAAGAACTTTGGAAACCCCCATTCTCATGTTAGAGAAGGCACATTGCTGAGTCCACAATCTTTCTGTGTGACTGGTAAATGGGGGAGGGGGAGGCTGAGAGACGCTCCTTTCTTTGACTGCCACCTGCTGGATTGTTGAGGAAGTGTCATGAACAACAGCAGAGATGCGAGCACACTTCAGTCCTACACCCGAGTGTGTGGGTGTGTGACCCTTGAGAGAGGCAGGCAGGGACTGGAGGGATAGCACAGCAGGTAGGGCATTTGCCTAGCACCTGGCTGATCCGGGTTCAATCCCTGGCATCCCATATGCTCCCGAACACCTGTCCGAACACCTGTGCAGGGCCAGGCATAACCCCCTGAGAATTGCCAGGTGTGACCCAAAAAAAGACAAAAATGTAGGCAAAAAATCTCTTCCCAGAATTAGTATAAAATGATCCAACATTTAAAAAACATAAACTATATAATTGTGTTGATGGAAAAACATATACTCTCTCTTTTTTTTTACAAGGAAGACACAAGATTTTACAATTAGCAAATAAATAGCAAAGATGATACAATGGATTCATGATTGTTAACCCTAAGCATAATTTCCTCTCTAATTCATCAAGAAATTTGTTTCAATAGTTTTCAGAACAGATTTCTTTGTGGTCAAGGTTGATGGCATCACCCTTACCACCGTGTTTGATATCAGGGTTTTAGAACAATAAGGGAAAGAATTTTAAGACCAGATAATAATAGATATGTTATAATAGATTTGGCTTTGAAGCTGCAGATAAATATATGTGCAGGCTGCTGAAAAACATCCGATGAACGATACCAAGTACATTTCATGAAAGAACTCCATCTAACTACCATTATCAGTGAACACCTGCCATTCACATGACTATGGAAATCTGAACAACTTTACAGTCTTTATTTTAGTTTGAAAGAATTCTGAAACTCTAATGAGCTGCAAGCACAACAGGCAACATTTTGTTCTCCAAAACCATTTCCAACTGACAACCTAATCCCTCATTGACCTCCTGACACTTTGTTGATTTTGGTTTTTGGACCACACCTGGTGGTGCTCAAGGCTTAACTCCTGGTTCTGAGCTGAGGGATCACTCTTGGAGGGCTTGGAGGACCATGTGGTGGTGGGTGGAACCCTGGTTCAGCTGTGTGCAAAGCAAACCCTCTGTCTACTGTACTATCAATCAAACTCTGAACATTTGAATGTGCATTTTCTGCAAAGACATTCTCCTACATAAGTGCAATACAATCATCAAATCAGAAAATTAATATTGATATCTCAGACCCCATTCAACATTTGCCAATTATTCTGATAATTTCCATTGTAGTATAAGAACCTTGTTGAAGATAAGTTGATACAGAAATTGTGGTACATATACACACAAATGGAATGTGTCTTAAGAAAAAGAGGAAATTTTACATTGTACTACAAAATGGACAGAATGAGAGGGTTTCATATTAAGCAAAACAAGTCAGAAGGATTAAGCCAAATATCAGATGATAACGCTCATATGTGGTAAGGGAAGAAACACAGCAAGGGAAGAGACCACGGCAATAAAAACAAACACCAAGACTTTCTTTACCTCTGAGGATCTCTTTCTTCCTTTCCTTCCTTCCTTCCTTCCTTCCTTCCTTCCTTCCTTTCTTCCTTCCTTCCTTCCTTCTCTTCCTTCCTTCCTTCCTTCCTTCCTTCTCCTTTCCTTCCTTCCTTCCTTCCTTCCTTCCTTCCTTCCTTCCTTCCTTCCTTCCTTCCTTCCTTCCTTCCTTCCTTCCTTCCTTCCTTCCTTCCTTCCTTCCTTCCTTCCTTCCTTCCTTCCTTCCTTCCTTCCTTCCTTCCCTTTCTTTCTTTCTTTTCTTTCATTTCTGTCTGTCTGTCTTTCTATCTGTCTGTCTTTTTTTTTTGCTTTTTTGGGTCACACACGGCAATGCTCAGGGGTTACTCCCTGGCTCTTTGCTCAGGGAATTACTCCTGGCGGTGCTCAGGGGACCATATGGGATGCCGGGATTGAACCCGGGTTGGCCACATACAAGGCAAATGCCCTACCCGCTGTGCTTTCGCTCCGGCCCCTCCTCTGAGAATTTCTTTTTTTTTTCAAGTTCGGTTTTATTTATTTATTTTTTAATTTTTTATTATACCACCGTGAAACATACAATTACAAAGGTGTTCATAATTGGTTCTTGGTAATACAGTATTCCAGCACCCATCCCTCCACCAGTGCCCCATTTCCACCACCAATGTACCCCCCCCTCTCCCACCCTCCCAGGCCGCCTTAATAGCAGGTACCCCAGTTTCCTCTCTTTCTCTCTTTCTATTTCTCTCTCTGTCTCTGCATCTCTCTCCCTCTTATTTTACACATTGTGGCTAGCCCTGCAGATATTTAGAGTTTATCACTTAAGTCTCTTTGTGTATATTCAGTGGTGAGTTTTAATCTGCCATTACCATTTCCCCATATTTAGTAAAACACTGCTATCTATTTATATCCTATTAATGAATGCAGTCATTCTATATCTGTCCTTTTCCTTCTGACTAATTTCACTCAGCATGATAGACTCCATGTCCATCCATTTGCAGGTAAATTTCATAATTTCATCTTTTCTGACAGCCGCATAGTATTCCATAGTGTAGATGAACCACAGTTTCTTTAGCCAGTCCTCTGTTCTCGACATTTAGGTTGTTTCCAGATTCTAGCTATAGTGAATAGTGCAGAGATGAATAAAGAAGTACAGATAGTGTTTCTGCTAAGTGTTTTTCGGTCTCCAGGAGTGCTATTGCTGGATCAAATGGGAGCTCAATATCTAGCTTTCGGAGGAATGCCCATATTGTTTTCCAAAAGGGCTGGACCAGTCGGCACTCCCACCAGCAGTGGATGAGAGTCCCTTTTTCCCCACATCCACGCCAGCACCAGTTGTTCTTGCTGTTTTGGATGTGTGCCAGTCTCTGTGGGGTGAGATGGTACATCATTGTTGTTTTGATTTGCATCTCCCTGATGATTAAAGATGAAGAGCACTTTTTCATATGCCTTTTTGGCCATTCGAATTTCTTCTTTTTTGGAAGCTTCTGTTCATTTCTTCTCCCCATTTTTTGATGGGGTTGGCTGTTTTCTTCTTGTGGAGTGCTACCAGTGCCTGATATATCCTGGATATTAACCCCTTGTCAGATGGGTATTGGGTGAATATCCTTTCCCACTCTGTGGTTTGTCTTTGTATCTTGGTCACCGTTTCTTTTGAGGTGCAGAAGCTTTTCAATTTTATATAATCCCATTTGTTTATCATTGCTTCCATTTGCTTGGTCAGTGGTGTGTCGTCTTTAAAGATACTTTTCGATGTCGTAGAGAGTTTCTCCTATGTTTTCTTCGATGTACCTTATAGATTCATGTCTGATATCGAGATCTAGAATCCATTTTGATCTGACTTTTGTGCATGGCGTTAGAAGAAGGTCTAAGTTCATTTTTTTACACGTAGCTGCCCAGTTTTCCCAGCACCATTTGTTGAAGAGGCTTTCTTTGCTCAACTTAATATTTTTTGCTCCTTTATCAAAGATTAAGTGGTTGTATATTTGTGAGTGCGTTTCAGGATACTCAGTTCTATTCCATAGGTCTACGGGTCTGTCTCTATATCAATACCACACTGTCTTAATTACAACTGCTCTGTAGTAGAGCTTGAGGTTGGGGAAAATGATACCTCCCATCTTCTTTTTCCCAAGGATTGCTTTAGCTATTCGTGGGTTTTATTATTCCATACAAATTTCAGGAGCGTTTGTTCAATTTCTTTTGAAGAACATCATGGGTATCTTTATAGGGACCGCATTGAATCTGTATAAAGCTCTAGGGAGTATTAACATTTTGATAATGTTAATCCTTCCAATCCATGAGCAGGGAATGTGTCTCCATTTCCTTCCTCTGAGAATTTCTAACATAATTGAAGTTACCAAAGAAGTAAGGCTGCGGGACAGGAGGGGCACGTGAGAAAAAGGGGACAGATGGCTAAGAGGGTGTCTAGGGACAGCAGCGGAGGGACACTGATGCCTGGATGTGGGCATAGTGAGTAACTTTGTCTATCTGCTAGCATAAGCTATATGGTTAACACCATTGTAAACCATGCTTCATGATAATGAAAGGTGGGGGAAAGAAACAACCTCCCGCAAAATATCTCTCATTACAAATTCTACTAACATTTTATTCAAGCAGTAATTATAAAAACTAGAGATTTTTAAATCTAGAAAAAATACATGAATTTTGTATATGAGTAAAGTCCTGGGGGAAATAATCTTCTATTTTTTTAATTTAATGTTTTTATTATGCCACCGTGAGATATATGATTACAAAGAAGTTTAATTCCCAGATACAAACATTTTGGTCTGTGAATCTTGCTATAGTGTAATCAAACAAAAAAACAATTTAGAATGTATATAGAGTTATAAAGAGTTTTATTTTTAAAAAGCATAGTTATCATGTCTTCAAAATCATTTTTAGTCCAACATAATTCCTTTGTTATGTTCTTGGCTTCTATGACTGACATTTCCGGAAAATTACCTGCCAGTTTTTCTCAAAGAAACTTGTTAAAATTTGATATTTTATTTGATAATTTATCATGATTTAAATGAATGGTTTTGATATCAAGTCTGAAAGTTGCATTCTTTGCTCCTATTAAGTGCATTCAAAATTCTATTTATGACTGTGCAGACTACAAAAGACACTCATATTTCACATGGACAACTAAGAACCAAGTTTTCAAAATTTGGCCTGCGTGTTCCTCTAAGTGCCGAGAGCCAAACAAGTGCTGTGTGCTGACAAAAGTCGGCGGGAAGCCAAGAGAGCATTCCAGGGTTGGCTAGAAACACCCACGGCCCTTGTTTGGGGCTTGGCATTCCAGATCAGAAACTTCAGGGAAGAAAGGCCGTCATAAATAACTCAATTTACTGAATCATAGACCCAGTTTTTCAACAACAGAGCAATGATTTCAGATGGAAGAAATCTATCCAGGGCATGTCTGGATTTTGTGGACTGAAATTTATAAAATTTGGAAAGTAATTTAAAAGATTACAAATGCATAATTATGTGGGAGATTTTGGAAGGACCTAATGCAGCAAGAGGTTCTGAAACTCAGACTTCATTTACTTTGTGATGAATCCACCTTGTGGGTACCTTCTGGTCTCTTGGAGCCTAGAACAGCAATGAGCAAAAGGAGAAGGGGTATTATGAGTGAGAGGTGGTCAAAGTCGAGGAGATAACTTGTTTTAATCGCTGCTAGTGAATGGCACTGAAAAAATAATAAAATGAATGTTCCATTTAATGAAAATATTTTCAGCTTCATGTTTCCCTAAGATGACATTTCATATTTAAAAAAACTATATTTTCTATATAAGTTCAGGCTTATTGAAGAGGGCATTTATGATTGGCAATGTTAGAAAATCATGCTTAGGAATTTGAGAGTGATTCCGTTAACAGAATGCAAAAAAAAGTAGTTTCAGTGTTCTCAATAAAAAGAGTCCCCTATGAACACAGTAATGGAGCAAAATAATAATGTTGTCTCTATAGAAGACTCCAGAATGTATAAGGAAATCCTACAACTCAACCACACAAACAATCCAATTTAAAAATGGGCAAAAAAGAAGATAACCTTGATAACCTCTAGGTGCCTGTATTACAATATGTAAGAGAAGGAAGAGAGAGAGAGAGAGAGAGAGAGAGAGAGAGAGAGAGAGAGAGAGAGAGAGAGAAAACAGAGAAAAGAGATAAAAGAGATAGAGAACCTGCCATAGAGGCTGGCTAGGGGGTGGGGAGGGATTGGGGACATTGGTGGTGGGAGATGGGCACTGGTAGAGGGATGGGTGCTGGAGCACTGTATGACCAAAACCCAAATATGAACATCTTTGTATATCTCATGGTGGTATAATAAAATATTTTAAAAAATGAACAAAAAACAATTTGAATTTCTCCAAAGAGAAGATATAAATGACCCTTGAGCACATGAAAATATTATTAGTCATCAGGGAAATGAAAATTGAAATGACAATGAGATATCATTTCATAGCACTAGAAAGATTATTGTAAAAAATACCTTAAAATAATAAATGTTGTCAAGTATATAGAGAATTAAAAACCTTATTTACATGCATGACTGATGGGAATATAAAGTGACACAACATTTTATTTTAAAAATTCAAAAACTTGATGGTAACTCACAAAGATAAACTAAAATCCATAAAGCCTATCAGTGAAAATCAATTTTTTTAAGGTAAATAGATACTCAAAATTACTGAGGCATCAGAGGCTTTTACAACCAACATTCATTGTCTATATCATTTATAATGACCAAATAGTCATTCTAAATGGACTAATGTCTATTAATAGATGAATGAATAAAAAATATAGCACATACTACCCATGTTGTATCTGATACACAAAAACCAGTATCAATTATAGACCTCATTCCCATGGCCTGAAGGAATGGTTTGAGGCTCTTCATGTTCCTGGAGCAAGCATATGCCCTTGGGCTACATAGCATGTGACAGGACGTATGGGAGATGTTACTGGTGCCTACTCAAGCAAATCGATGATCAATAGGAAGACAGTGACACAAGTGAAGTGAAGCACATACATACAATGGAATTTTACTCAGTCTACATTCAAAAAATATATGCACATGTTATATATGAAATGGACGAACCTTGAAAATATACCTAAAATAAGGCACTCATATGAGGTGAGGTTTTTTAATATCCCACTACTATCAGGCTAATTCATAGAGACAAATAGTAGTATAAAGTCATTAACATTGGAAGTAGGTGAAACTGGAAGTAGTTGTTTAATGGCATGTGTTTATTTGGGATTATTATGAAGTTCTCAAATCAACAGAGGTGATGATTGTACAATACTGCCACAATTTATACAATTTACTGCCACTAAATTATGCTCTTAAAAATGGCTAAAATAATCAACTTTTGGAATGCGTATTTTACTACAATTAAGAAAAGGAGTGCTGAAGACGAGCTCCACCATAAACGGAAAAATAAAATTTTCAAAGCACTTAATTAAAATACTTAAATTATCAAGGAGACACTAATGTGTAAAAAACAATGTAGTCTGAAAAGGTTGAGTGAAAGGCATTACTTGTGGAAAAAAAAAGCAGCAAATGGATGTGTCATTTAGTGTTTTCATTAAGAAATTTTACTTATTGGGGTTGGTAGATTCTGTTGAGAATACACAAAACCTACTTTTAGCCAAAAAGTATAATATCAATGAATTTAGCTGCCATTAAAAGTATGGTGCTATGTTATCTCTTTTCTTTGGAACTGCAGTCTTGGCTTTATTGCTATGCACCAGTGACAGCAATAATGGCTTTATTATGGAAATCACACCTCATTTACATGAGGCTGAAATTTATTCTGTGTTTACAATCTTCTAAAGTACTTGTTTTAATTTTACCTCACTGACCTTCTGATTCTAACAATCTGGAATGTGCTACTAAAACAAACTCATCAATGTAAAATAAGGCACCAACTGTGAGATAATGTGGTGTTAATATATTTATAGGTCTATTTCCAACAATAAGCATGCATTATTTTTAAATTGGAAAAACATGTAATTGGGGGAAAAGGGCATCAAAATGCCTTTTTTCTAAAATATGGGCTGTTGCTCTGAAATTAGGAGATGCTTGGAGGCAATGAAATTTCATTAATCTGGTCCATTTCTTGGTCAAGAAATATTAAATGTGTTCTTAACACATCTTTAAAATAATATGTAACACATATTCTACTCTGCATAGTAGTAGTTCATTGGTTTTCTCAACAAGTAAGCCTAAAGTCAGACATGAAAACAATGGGGCATAGATTTTGTGGTAACTGCCAGAGAGATACACTAAAACATTGGATTGGCAAATATTTATAGAAACATTTATCCCCCAGCTGGGGTCTCTGCATTCCTAACCTTTGGCCACAGGTCCTATACTTGGTTCTAATTTTATAATTAGAACCAATTATTTTGCTTTTTTGCTTACCATAATCTCAAAGGGGCTTTTGGTAACAGAGACCCACTTTAAATGATCCTTTGCCTCCAGATAGGTTGCAAAGGTTTATTGCAAGCCTAGAGATGTGTATCTCAATTCTATGAAGATGTCACTTTTGAAGTGAGTCAGTTGCTTACAGTGCACAGGCTCTAAGTTCCTGACACCCAAAACTAAGAACTTGCTGATCAGCCTATAGACAACTCAGTGTCTTCTATTCCATCCCCACTCCTTTTGATATGTTCCATTCATTCTTTTCCTGTTCTGTCCTGTTCCACTGGCATCTTCTGTCCCATCCTCTCCTGAATCCTATATACAAATTCTGATGAGTCAGTACTGAGTTCTGATCTACAATTCCACAACTCTGCTCTAAAAAAGCAGTTCAAGTAGGGTTTAGGGTATCTTAATGATTTGAAAGGATTAATTCATCTGAGATACTAGATACACAGAAAAAGAAGAGAGAATCAGCCCTGGCCTGGAGTATTTTCCAGTGATAACGAGGAAGAATGGGAGCACATTCTCAGGAGTCTCACGGTCTGAGAACCTAAAGAACAGTCATTTATGAAGTCCTGACTTAGGGCTCTCCTGGATGCTAAAGGACAGTCCAGTGTCAGGACGACTTTGAGTGCGATTTATTGGGACTGAAAAAAAAGTGGTACAAGCCTAGAATTATGGTTTTGCCTTGCAAAAGCTATCTGCAATTTTCAATTTGCAGCCTATAATTTTAAATCTAAGGAGAATAATCAAGTTAGATGAGACATACCCACATGGACCTTGCATGAACTGTTATTAGAGCAATTCCACTTGAACCATGTACTTCAAAGCTGATAGATAACATCCTGCTGAAGGGAGTCAAATAGGTCTGTGATTCTTAAGGCAAAGATAAAATGATGTGTTTTATTCTTTTGAGGAAAATGTCTTGGAACTTTGGGAATGAGAAGTGTCATTTGATTCATAGTTGACAATAATTTTCTACACGCTACATAAACGCTTCATATAATAGCAGAATAATGACCAAAGTGTTTATTAGAGCAGAGCTTTAAAAAGAGAAATAAAGTCAGCCAACATTGTAGGGGCTTAATCTAGTTTTCTGTCTACCAGTTAGCCATTAGAGGGTTGAAAACGCTCAAGCATCTAACAACAATTTCTAACACACTCTAGTTTTATAAAACAATGAAAGTATACAATGCACCTTTCAACCTGTCTATATTTTAAAATCTTTTTTTTTTTTTTTTGGGTCATACCCGCAATGCTCAGGGATTTTTCCTGGCTCTGCACTCAGGAATTACTCCTGGCGGTGCTCGGGGACCACAGGGATGCCGGGGATTGAACCCGGGCCGGCATGGCCTGCCAGGCCGGGCCGCGTGCAAGGCAAATGCCCTACCCGCTGGGCTATTGCTCCGCCCCTATTTTAAAATCTTACTGGGTATCTCTGTAAGTTTTAAAAAATTAGGTTACTATTTGGCATGTTTTGCCAGTCTGTTTTATAGAGTTTGATAGGGTACTGCAAAACAGTCATTAATATTTAATAGGCTTAAAAACTCAACATTGAAGTCTTGAGTCAATTCTGACTCAGTGTCTCAAAAAAAATTAGCACTTAAAGATAACTCTATGTGTGCAAGAAAATATTTTTACAGTGTGTTAAATATGTCAGTTCCCAGAACTGTTTTCTAGTAAACCTTCAGTCTGGATAAGTGCCAGCTGACCTCAATGTTTACTTCCTTTCCTTAACTTGGTTCTCTAGGGATCACATTATATAACAGTAATGGCAATTTAAAATTTATTTTATTTAACTTTGACTTCCGGTTTATACTTCTATCTAAAAATTTGAATACTTCTGTTCTTCTTTGTCAACAAGATGAACTGCATTACTCCACAAGACGTCAGGTTACCAGGACAGTGGCTGGTCTTGAAAATAAAGTTCCTATTTTCCAAAAGCCTTCAAGGTGTTATTTACTCTCTTTTGTTAACTAACTATATCTGTGAACAGAGAAAAGTAATATCAACCCCCCACACACACACACAGTTGTTTTCAGGAATATAACACAACAGCTAGCGATAACTCAGTCTGATATCTGTCTTACTTAAGCTTTATCATTATCCTTTTTAAACAAAGGCACAGGCGTGGCAGGGATTTTTATGCATATGGGAGTAAACTAATATTGTTCAGACTTACTAAGAGCCTTAAGCCAAGACATCACAGAGAAAATAAAGGGATAACATTGTGTTGAGAAAGCAGGCAATCCCCAGGTTGAATGCTATCTATAGCACATGGGCAGAAGACAACAGTCCAGAAAACAAACAAAATACTGACATTTGCTGTAACAATATTTGCATGCTTTGTGCTCAAAGTAACTTGATCAAAGTGGCACCCCAAAGTTCAGCATTAAATAGTTCTTTCTGTGCTAACCTATGTCACAGGCGAACCTTAATTGATTAAGGTTTTTTTTTTTTTTTTTGGGTCACACCCGGCGATGCTCAGGGGTTTCTCCTGGCTCTGCACTCAGGACTTACTCCCTGGCGGTGCTCGGGGGGACCATATGGAATGCCGGGGATCGAACCCGGCCGGCATGGGCGGCTGGGTGCAAGGCAAACGCCCTACCCGCTGGGCTATCGCTCCGGCCTTTTTATTTCTCTTCATTCTAGCTTTTATTTCTCTTTTGTCCTCTTTCATGTAAAATTCAAACTACAATGATTAGACAAGTTTATAGGTGTTTAATATTAATTCCAAATGATATAATAACATTATTTATCCGTGGTTAGGAAGAACTGTTTACATTTGTCTCATAGAGAGAAAACAGTGAAATTTCATCTTATTTTCAGTATCATGGTTTCGCCATTCCTCAACAATGTGTGTAAAATGAGCAACCACATAGCTTTCGGCTAATGTGCTTCCCAAGCTCCCCTACCTCTTACCATGAAGGGGCTGTTTTTACCACTCAGTTCCCTTCATAAAAAAGCCAGACTAATTCTGCACGTTATTTGCTTATCTCCATTAAAAACTAATAATAAGGGGTACTCCTGGCAATGCTCAGAAGGACTGGGGGTCATTCTCAACAATACAGTGACGGGTACTGATAGTTGGAGCTCAGAGCCAGTGATGGTCAGGCGCCACTAAAGCGTCACCAGATGACACGCGGTGCTGGAGAATCAGGGCTCTCTGCACATGAAACTTGTGCAGTGCCACTTGCCCTATCTCTCTGGTTC
Organism: Cryptotis parvus; assembly: GCA_021461705.1. Classification (NCBI taxonomy): domain Eukaryota; kingdom Metazoa; phylum Chordata; class Mammalia; order Eulipotyphla; family Soricidae; genus Cryptotis; species Cryptotis parvus. The sequence goes on along the minus strand of JAJIBD010032931.1, from coordinate 8,228 downwards.
TCTATTCTTTTTTTTATACCAGGTGGAGTTTATGCTGTTCTTCAGTTTGTGAATCATATCTGTTAAAAATTTTTATGATGCCAAAACAATTTCATTATAACAAGAGATAATGGTTTTTAACTGATATACTGTGGCATTGAAGGGAGCTGATGGCAAGAAACCACCACATTTCTTAAAAACACATAATTAAATGAATGTAAGAGTCAAACACTGTTCAATTACTTGCTAATTTACGACCCTCTTAATTTAAAGGGTTTATATAAAACTGAGTGGCAGGGCTTTAAATTGCCATTTGATACCTTTAGTTTTTCCAAAACTCAATTTCTAATTTTTTTCTTGAAGCTGATGCACCCTAATTAGAAACTACATCATTTCCTTTTCTAACAGCTATTTATACTATGGTTTATAATTTGTTTCTGTCAAATTCAATTAAAAGAAAAAAAGGCAATTAATATTTTAAAGGCATAGATTGAGGTAGATTAAATGGATTAGTCACTTAAAGGCAGAATAGTAGCATAGTTGGTTCTGAGTATAAACTCCAGGGTGAGATTACTTGAGGGTCATTTAGAAGTTGTGTGAACTTGACAAATTACTTAACTGCTTTGAGACACATTTTCCTTATCTGTAAAATGAGGATCATATTAGTATTTCTCAAGTACATACTTTGTGGAGTCAGTGGGGATATCCTAGTTGAAATGCAGAACACTCAGAGCAGTTTTACATAAACTTTGGTCACTGCTTGTTAGTCAAGAAATAGTTCTATTTAGCAAGCAGTGCTGGAATACTGAATGCTGGAAGCAACTGTATTAGAGACAACTCTGTCCGCCATGGCAGATTGTGTGTGTGTGTGTGTATGTGTAGTAACTGGGGACAGTGGTGTTGGGAAATGTGTACTGGTGGAGTGATGGGTGTTGGAACACTGTGTGCCTCGAAATACAACCATGAACAACTTTGTGATAGTCTATCTCATGGTGATTCAATTTAAAAAAAAAAAAAAATACACAGATATTGGAACTTCATCACTGAAAAATTTAATTCACTAAGACTAGAGTGAAGTTCTTCAACCAAACCATATACATTTTGAAATTGTGATTTTGATGGTAGATTGATTTTTTGTAACCAGTGACTTGCATATCTATGGTTCCCGAGAAAAATAATTTATACTGGCCTTGATGGTCAGAAAATTTGTAAAGTATTAAGAGAAAGAAGAGAAGGAAGGAAGAGAAAAATAACAGAGATGGGAACAATTGAGGCAGAAGGGTAGCAAAGCTAGTAATAATTTATGTGTTCCTGAAGACACACTAATATTTTCAGAAAAAATGAGAAGTTGGCGCTAGATGATAGATTTGAAATACAGCACTATGATATGAAAAAGGAAAATGCAATCCTGGAAACACATTTACTCTAGCACTATGAGTCACAAGAAGAATGAATCATGATCTTAGATTTAGCTGGAAAGAAAAAAGAATGAAAACCAAGGGACGCAGCATATTAAAAGGAAGGGCAGCTATCACTATCTGTACAGATGGGGCTAAAGATAGATAAGGACATGAGAGGAGAGGTTAGCAGATTTGGTGTCACTGTTATGGGTAATGAATGAAAGAGAATGGGCAAGTTATACTCAAGGATTATCAGTGAATAGGAGGTTATGCATGCAGCTAGCCTGTGTGGAGTAGTACTCAAAAAAGTCAGTTGATAGCAGTACAGGATATAAGGTCTTGCATGTGGCCAGCCCAGATTCAATCCCCAGCACCATATAGGGCCCACTGGGTATGGAGCCAGAAAAGGACCTGAGAACCACTTGGTGTGGCCTAACACCAGCTTCCCCAATCCTGAAAAAGAGTTTGTTGAAGTAGAGAGGACAGGAAGTCACCTGACAAGGCAACAGTAATAAAAGGAGTGAGATCTTTAAGGTGGTAAAAATACATTTCCTGTTTCAGTGGAGGAGAAAAAGCCCAGAGGAGACAAATATTTACGATGAGAGGGAAATGTGGAAAAACCTAATGAAAGTAGTTCTAAGAGAAGGATAAGTTTTAAGAAAAAACATCAAAAAGGATACAGTTTGATTCTTTTTCTAAAACAACAGAAAAAGAATCAAAGAAGAGAGACAACAGATGCTATCAGAAAATAAAGGAAATTAAGCAAGATAACATTGGATTATTTCGGTAGCTTATAGAATGACAACAGAAAGTATCACCCACAGACTAGAGGGATGTTCTAAAGATTGCTTAAGAACCAACTAAAGAAAAAAGGGAATCAGCTAAAGATAATGCAAAAGATTTTTGCAAAACAGAGATGACCCGGTTAAAATTACTGTATACTGGATGGAACGGGAGAAAACTTACTAAGCAAAATAAATAAGCCAGAGGGAGAAGGATAAATACAGGATGATCTCCACTCATCTGTGGTACATGGAGAAACAAAACAAAGGAATAGACAGTCTAGTACCAAGACATACTCAGATTACTAAAGAGTGGGAGGATGGGAGGAGAAAGATGATGAGGCCAATTAGAAGTGATGTAAGAACATGGATGTAGAGTACTGAACACTGTGGTGGTGATGAGGTAGTTGTAAACCATAAATGTGCCCAGTAAGCTCCCCTACCTCTTAGCCATAAAGGGGCTGTTATTACCACTCAGTTTGTAAACATGTCATCTAAACTACAGTAATAAGAAAAAGAGAAAAGATGAAAAAGAAAAATTGTTTTAGCTCACAATAGTTACTTAAAATAAACTATGACACAATAGCATTCATCGACAGATCAGAAAAAATGAAAGTGTGTTAAGATATGGACTAGTGATAGTTCTAAAAAGAAGGTCAGAATTTGTGAGGAGGTTAAAGGAGATGATAAAATAACTCCAGGAATGTCCACTCAAGAAGAAGAGAGAGGGAAGTTACAATGAGGATAAAGAACAATTTGGAGGAAGAAGCAAGAAGACAGAGTGAATTTGTATTCAGAGTGAGAAGTGGAGGGAAAATGGTGACTCAGGAAGAGGGAATATGATAAGAAAGAGTAATCTCAGAATTATGATAGGAAATAAGGGGGGTGTAAACAGAATGCAAAATATTTCTTTGTAATATTTTATTACATGGAGTCGAAGAGATGTGCCCGGAGCCGGAGGTTCTTTGTCCTTTTAGCTATTTCTTCAATGCCTTTGAAGGCATTCCTTGCCGCTCTTCCTCCTGAGCAGCTCAGGTTTTAGGTCGTTCATCATGTTGACTTATTGACCTAGGTACACATAAATGCTGCATTCAGAGATGCTTGTTCCATTGAGAGTGAATGGGGCCTCAGGAACTAGTTCATCTTTCATGAACATAGTTTTCTTCAGATTCAGCTGTAGACCTATCATTCCACATTCTCGGTTGAAGTCAGCCAGCATTTGTACCGCTGGCTAATGTTTGGTGTTATTAGAACGATGTCATCAGCGACTCAACCATTCCCCCTGCATTAACATAGGCCTCAGAGACCTGGGCCCTATGAAAGCAGGATGAGAATGCTATTCGGGTCTCCCCAGAGAGGAATCGAAAGAGCTATGCTTGGAATATCATGCCTCAACAAGTGAGAGGAGTTCTGACCTCTGTCGCTATTCCAGAATCAGGGATGCTGTCTCGTTTGCCAAGGCATCAAAAATCAGATGGGGTCGGGCCTGGTGGCCCCTGCCGGGCGAGCTGCCCACGGGCCAGCACAGGGCCTCACGGAAGGCTGGGGGAGGCTGGCGCTCGGGCCTGCCGGGGCCTAGCTGACCATGGAACCCCGAGGAGGGCAGATGGGTTTTGGGGGAGGGCCCGGTCGCCTCTGAGGGGTCCCGAAGCAGCCGGATGAGACTCGCCCACCACACTAGCCACCATTTTGCTGTCCGGACGCTGCGAAACGGCCTCAGACCAGATCAACAGAGCAAAGCCAGTTCGAGCCCCGTCGCGGTGCCGCATAGCGGCCGCGGGGTCCACTAAAAAATAGTGAAACAGTAATGTCTTTTAATGCATTGCAGTCAACGAAGAGCAGGAAAGTTTGTTGGGAAGGAGATATAAAAGAGGAAAGAAATGACATACAGAACTCGCCAAGTGGTTGAGGTGCGGGAGCGGGGAGGGAGGTGGGGTCATTGGTGATGGGGAGATGGGTTTGGGCGGAGGGTGGGTAAGTTGGAACACTGTAGAACCAAAGCTCTACATAGCATCTTTCAATAAAAAAAAAAAAGGTGGAATCTTCCCACAAACATGTGGGAATCAGTGGTTGGGTAGGACAGAGAAGAGAACAGTGTGCTAATATTTGTCAAAAATGATAATACCAGTCTAGAACTGAGCATTGAATATAGGAAAAAAGATATACATGATGATCTCTGAATGTATGTATTGCAATCCACAATGTGTAAGAGAAGAGATAAAGAATTTGCCATAGACGCCGGCTGGGGGGGAGGGGAGGGAAGTGGGGACATTGGTGTTGGGAAATGGGCACTGGTGGAGGGATGGGTGCTGGAACACTGTATGACGGAAACCCAAACATGAACATCTTTGTAATTGTATATCACATGGCGGTGTAATAAAATATTAAAAAAAAATCAGATGGGCTGGACATGTAATGCGATTTGGAGACAACCGCTGGACTAGAGCCATTACCGACTGGATCCCACAGGATGTCAAAAGATCACGTGGCCCGCCCACCTACAAGATGGTCAGACTTCCTTATAAAGACCCTGAAGGAACGGTTTGAGGCTCTTCATATTCCTGAATCAACCAGATGCCATTGGGCTACACTGGCATGTGATAGGGTCCAATGGAAATGATACTGGCGCCCGCTCGAAAGCAAATCGATAAATAACGGGATTCAAGTGATCAAGTGATTTTATTACATGACAGGGCAGAGCTGCTACTGGCCTCCCTGTGCTCAGCTGATCATAAGGCATCCGGGAGGGAAGGCGGGTTCTAGCTCTGGCCTCCCAACCCAACAGAGCCTCACAAGAAGCCAGAGGAACCCCACACCATGAGGGCCACCATTTTCAACATCCGATTCCACAGCTCATCAGAGCTCCACACAAGAGAAAATTCGATCTTCCCCCTTTGTGTGTGGCTGTAAAGCGCCCACATGGTTCATCAGTAAATGCTTGAACCGAGAGCCTACTATTGACAGTATATCACCCACATGACAGAGTCTGGCAAGCTACCCGTGTTGTATTTGATATACCAAAAACTAGTAACAATTATAGACCTCATTCCCATGACCTGAATGAATGGTTTGAAGCTCTTTGTGTTTCTGGAGCTAGCAGATGCCCTTGGGCTACAACAGGATGTATGGAGATGTTACTGGTACCCACTTAGCAAATAGATAAACAATGGGAAGACAAGTGATACAAGTGAATATTTTATTATACCACCACGAGATATACAATTACAAAGATGTTCATGTTTGGTTTTTCAGTCATGCAGTGTTGCAGTACCCCATCTCTCCACCAGTGTCCATTTCCCACCATCAATGTCCCTAATTCCTCTCCTCTTCCCCCAGCCTGCCTCTATGGCAGGCGGTTTTTTATCTTCTCTCTCTCTCTCTCTCTCTCTCTCTCTCTCTCTCTCTTTTCTCTCTCTTTCTCTTCCCACTCTCTCTTTTCCTTCTATTACACATTTTGGCTAGAATGCAAAATTTTAAATAGGGAAAAATTAAGCAGGGACATGGTACTTATAAGCACAAGAAGGAACAAAATTCTTTTTTGCTATCCTCTCAGTTGAAGGAGTGGTGTATGTGATGTGTTGTAAATGAAAATAACCTTTTATTAGGTAGGCAATTTCTACAATTTTTTCCCCTGAAAGGAAAAGCTTATAAATTTTTACAAAATGATTTTAAATGCCATTTTTCTTTATATAACTTTGTGAATTTTATGACATATAAACTATTAAGCACTGTTTCATGATAATAGGCATTGTGCCAGCTCTACTTTTTAAAAGAAATTTATGAAGCAATTACTTATATCCTTACTATCTTCTTAGTCCTAGCAATCCTAGAATATTTTCTTTCTTTTATTTCCAAATTTTCTTTTTAGTATTCTACTTTAATATTGTACTGCTGTTCCCATTAATAGTGTAATTTCTTTATATTTATTAATAATAAAGAGAAATATAATATTTATCTTTAGTATTTTAAATTGTGATGAAACAAATTATTTTTGGGCTATATGTATGTATACTAACATTTTAAAAGAAATGTGTAGGCACATTGTAAGTTGAAACTATCTCAAAATGATGATAATAACATAAATGACACGTGGAAAAAGCTGTAACTGAGAAGTAGAACTTACACGTAAGAACTTTGGATATGGTCAGCTAGAAAGAGACAGGATTATTTTGTTGGCTTCTTGTTGAAATGGTCTTAACATGGGGGAGAGATGATGTTTTCATGGCCATAAAAATCTTAAGATAAAATAGCCATGAAAACTGGCTATTTTCTACCTTTTGAGTTCTATGTACATTTTCTGTCAATGGTGTTTCAGATCTCTGAAAAAAACCAGAAATCATATTTTTTGATTATTTATTTATTTATGTTTACAATTACAAAGATATACAATTAAAAAGTTCATATTTGGGTTTTGGTCATACAGTGTTCCAGCACCCATCCCTCCACCAGTGCCCATCTCCCACCACCAACATCCCCGGTTCCCTCCCCCTCCCCCAGCCCGCCTCCATGGCAGGTTCTTTATTTCTTTCCCTTTCTATATCTTTCTCTTTTCCTTCCCCTCCAGACTATGGATTACAGAACATACATTAAAGGGTTGTAATGTGTTTCTTTTTGCCTTTATTTAATGCTGTGTTCTAGGTTGGTATTAGTACCCTCGACAATTGTTAGCACACTGTTCCATTTTCTGTCTTACCTAGCCTCTGACTCCCACACGTTCGTGATAATTTCCACCTTTGACAAGACCTCCTGATACATGTTTCACTTGACCTTGGATATTAGTATCACAATATGTACATATATATTTATGTCATGCAAATAAATGCAGTCATTCTGTATCTGTCTCTCTCCTTCTGGCTAATTTCACTCAACATAATCTTCTCCATATCCATCGTTTGTAGGCAAATTTTATAACTTCATTTTTCCTAACAGCTGCATAGTATTCCATTGTGTAGATGTACCAAAAGTTTCGTTATCCAGTCATCAATTCTAGAGCACTCTGGTTGTTTCCAGATTCTGGTTATTGTGAATAATGCTGCTATGAACATAAAAGTAGGGATGGTGTTTCCGCTGTGTATTTTTGACTTCCCAGAGTAGATTCCCAGGAGTGGTATGGCTGGGTCAAATGGGAGTTCAATTTCTAGTCTTTGGAGGAATGCCCATATTGTTTTCAAGAAAGGCTGTACAGCCGGCATTCCCACCACAATGGATGAGTATCCCCTTTTCCCCACATCCACGCCAGCACTTGTTGTTGTTGCTCTTTTGAATATGTGCCAGTCTCTGTGGTGTAAAATGATATCTCATTGTCGTTTTGATTTGCATCTCTCTGATGATTAGTGATGATGAGCTTTTATCATATGTTTTTTTTTGCCATTTGAATTTCTTCCTTGCTGAAGTTTCTGTTCATTTCTTCTCCCAATTTTTTGATGGGGTTGTTTGTTTTCTTCTTCTTGTAAAGTTCTACCCGTGCCTGATATATTCTGGATATTAACCCATTATCAGATGGGTATTGGGTGAATATTCTTTCCCATTTGTGGACTGCTTTTTGTATCTTAGTTAGTCACTATTTATTTTGAGGTGCAGAAACTTTTAAGTTTCATGTAGTCCCATATGTTTATCTTTTCTTCTAGTTGCTTTGTAGTGATGCTTCACTTTTGAAGATGCCTTTAGCTTCAATGTCATGGAGGGTTTTTCCTATATTTTTTTTCAATGTACTTTATGGATTCAAGTCTGATATTGAGATCTTTAATCCATTTGGATCTGATTTTTGTGCATGGTGTTAGATACAGCTCCAAATTCATTTTTTTACATGTCGCTGCCCATTTTTTCCAACACCTCTTGTTGAAGAGGCTTTCCCTTACTCCATTTTGGACTTTCATCAGTCAAAAGTTGAATGGAAGACTTCAGTCATATCTTAAAAAATGGGATGTTGTAGAGAAAGCATTTGACAAGATGCAACACCCGTTCATGATTAGAACCCTCCAGAATATGGGAATTGAAGGAATGTTCCTCAATATAATCAAAGCCATCTATCAAAAGCCCACAGCAAGCATCATTTCAATGGGGAAAA
>JAJIBD010032930.1:0-10316 GCA_021461705.1 Cryptotis parvus | reverse complement strand
GGAACTAGTAAGATCTCTACCTGGTTTCTACTGTTCTTGGTGATTTTTCACTCTGGAAGCTGACAGACAGTTGTGGTAGAACAGTGTTGACATCTCCTACACAAGAGGTTACTTCGCTTTTATCACTTGTCTTCCCATTGTTCATTGATTTGCTCAGGCAGGCACCAGTAACATCTCCATACGTCCTGTAACATGCTAATGTAGCCCAAGGGCATCTGCACGCCCCAGGAACATGAAGAGCCTCAAACCATTCCTTCAAGTCATGGAAATGAGGTCTATAATTGTTACTGGTTTTTGGCATATCAAATACAACACGGTAGCTTGCCAGGCTCTGCCACACAGATGGGATATTTCCTCGTAGTAGCCTCTCATCTTGGCGATTTATTGATGAAACCACAACAGGGAGAGATCAACTTTTCTTCTTGGGTGGAGCTCTAATGAGCTGTGGAGTCCGGATGTTGAAAATGGCGGCCCTCATGGTGTAGGGGTTCCTCTGGCTTTTGCAAGGCTCTGCTGGGAGGGCAGGCCAGGGCTAGAACTCTCTTCCCCCTCCTGGATGCCTTCATGATCAGCTGGGCACAGGGAGAGCCGGTAGCAGCTCTACCCCATGTATCTGAGTCTCTGGATCAGGCATACCTGGGCTTGAAATAGACTTGCTGTAGGGTGGGATTTTGGTGATCAGGGCTTGTCATCAGCTCTTTCTGCTGGGTGGAGCTCTGAAGAGCTGTGGAGTCCAGATGTTGAAAATGGCTGCCCCTCATGGTGTGGGGTTCCTCTGTTTTCTTGTGAGGCTCTGCTGGGATGGTGGGCCGGGGCTAGGAACCCGCCTTCCCGCCTGGGTGCCCACAAGAGGTACTATAAGAAGCAAAAACCTCTTTCCTTTTTTACTCTGATTGTTGGCAGACTCTTTATTTACATTATTTATAGAAATCAACAGGATTTGGATCAGTCAGGGCTCCCATCATGGAATGTAATCTAAGTCAGTGAGGGCTGAGACTATATTTGTGTTGCCAAACACCATGTAGAAATTCTGGCAGAAAGTAATTCTCCTAATAAGTACTTATTGAATGAGTAACTCTTGGGAGATTCTAGCTCAGGTTTCTCACACACGATCTCTTTTAACCACGCCTACACTCTGCTTCCTGTTCATGCTTCTCCTGGCAGAATGACTGTTCTCTTTGTCCTCAAAGGAAAAAGAAATGAAGTCATCTCCCCGCTTGGTCTTATGGTTAGAGATCTCTCAAAGAAACTACGCCCACCAAACCATGTCTGATGGACATAGTTTCTAGCAGCATGACAGATTGTGAATTTGATAAGGTTAATATATTGATTTTGTTTACAGAGCAGAAACTGCCTGTGAGGCTTTAAAGTCAGGTGGGCCAGAGCAATAGAACAGCAGGTAGAAAGTTTGCTTTGTGCACCTTGCACGCGGCCAACCTAGGGGTTGTTCCCTGCCATCCCATACGGTCCCCTGAGCACCTCCAGCAGTAACTCCTGAGTGCAGGGCTGGGAGTAATCCCTGAGCAACACCAGCTTAAATAAGTAAATATATAAAGTCTAATGCCAAGGGGCTTCAAAGTGATTTGTTTGCATTGTGATGGGAGATAGATGTGACTGGCAGGAAAAGTAGGTCTTATGGGAAGAGAACTGATTAAAGAGCTTTTAGGTTTTAAGCAATTTCAAGACCATGGAGACGGTAGGCGAGATTGTTAGTGCTGCGCTGCTCAGTCTCAGTTCTGACTTGGACTTTTCTCCCCATGGCAGAGGCAAAGCCAGAGCTCCACCTCTGTCCTTTCTGCCCTCCGGATTTCTCCCGTCCGGCTTCACGTGCAACATGTGCTGTGCAATCGCCCTCCCTGGATCTACACGCGGCTTGTGCCCGGATGGCCATGTCCAGCCGAAAGAACCAGACCTGGAGGACCAGAAGCAGCAGCCGCAAAGTGTCTGAGCAAAGTTCCTGGAGTGGCAAAGTAGAAGGCCAGGAGAGGGAAGGTGCCAAGCCTTTGTTTGGAAAGACCAAGAGAAGAACTCCAGGAGCATTCTCCAAGCCACCCCGAAGGCAGTTGGTCAGCTCTAGGAATGGCGCCCAAGAGGCGGAAGAAGCAGCCAGCCCTTCTCAAACAGGGAGCCCTGAGGAAACAGACAAACTGTTGAAGACAATAGAAGTCTTAGGATTCGAACAGTCAACTGTCGCGAGTGTGGACTAGGCTTCAGCAAGATGACCAACCTACTCAGTCACCAGAGGATACACTCTGGGGGAGAAGCCTTATGTGTGTGGGGTGTGTGAAAAGGGCTTCAGTCTAAAGAAGAGCCTGGCCAGGGATCAGAAGGCACACTCAGGGGAGAAACCCATTGTGTGCAGGGAGTGTGGGCGAGGATTTAACCGAAGTCAACACTCATCATCCATGAGAGGACTCACTCTGGTGAAAAGCCCTACATGTGCAGCGAAAAGTGCGGCGAGGCTTCAGTCAGAAGTCAAACCTCATCATACACCAGAGAACACATTCAGGAGAGAAACCCTATGTGTGCCGGGTGTGGGAAAGGCTTCAGTCAGAAGTCAGCTGTCGCCAGGCACCAGAGGACACACTTAGAGGAGAAGACCATCATGTGCGCGATTGCGGTTTAGGCTTCAGTGACAGATCAAACCTCATCTCACACCAGAGGACACACTCTGGGGAGAAGCCTTACACCTGCAAGGAGGTGTGGACGATGCTTTAGGCAGAGGACCACCCTGTCAACCACATTAGAGGGACACACTCAAAGGAGAAACCTTACGCGGTGTGACATATGTAGGCACAGCTTTAGCCAGAATTCCACCTCCTCATCTCACACAGACGGATTCACACTGGGGAGAAGCCTTATGTGTGTGGAGTGTGGGCGTAGGTTTTAGTCTGAAGTCACACTCTCAACAGACACCAGAACATACACTCAGGGGCTGCTCCATTGTGTGCAAGGATTGTGGGCGTGGCTTCAGCCAGCAGTCAAATCTCATTAGACACCAGAGAATACACTCAGGGAGAAGCTCATGGTGTGTGAGAATTGTGGACGCAGGCTTCAGCCAGAAGTCAAACCTCATTGCACATCAGAGGACACACTCAGGGGAAAGCCATATGTGTGCCGAGAGTGTATGTAGGCTTCAGTCACCAGGCAGGTCTCATCAGGCACAAGAGGAAATACTCGAGGGAGAAGCCTTACATGTGTAAGCACTGTGGCCTGGGCTTTAGCAATAAGTCCGCTTAATCATCCATAAACGGGTACATTCAGAAGACAAGCCTTGTGTCTGCAAGGAGGTGGCCAAGGCTTTCTCCAAAAGTCACACCTCATCTTACATCAGATAACATACCAGGGGAGAAGCCTTAGCATGTGCAGGACCTGCAGGCAAGGCTTTACCCAGTAGTCTCACCTCAACAGACACAGGAAGATGAAATCTATCCATCACAAACCTCAACTCCAGCATGATCCAGAAGCCCCTTCAGGGCAAATGTCAGACCTCTGCCATCTCCTGTGGAGAGGTGGTGGTACAAGCTAAATAAAAATTTTTATGCTCATAAAGTGGAGTAGAAAAATGCATTCCATGAGTGTCAAAGGGCCCTTAACTTATTTCCTTTCTCCAACCTAAGTCTTCTTCATGTTTTGTGGCCTTTTGTTCTAATAAACTTCTCTTTATAAGAAAAGAATGGCATGCCTGTGTACCTCTTGCCTCACACTTAAAGATAAGGAGTATGGAGTTGTACCCACCAAGTCCATATTGCTCATGAATTTAATTCATTAGAAAACTTAAAAACTCAGTCACTCATTTATTGCCAGTACTATTCCTTTTTATGTAGGAGAGGTCTTGAAACTAGGCTCAAGGATTCAGGTGAGGGTAGGGAGTCTTCCCGTCCTTCAGAAAATGACTAATTCTTTTCATCCTCCTCTCCTTGGCTTCTATGACTGCTCCTATTCTTGCTTTTTTTTTCTTATAATAAAAGGTCTATAGTTTTGTTTCTATATCATTCCAAATCACCTTTATTGCTTTCTCTCAGACTTTACTCCTTGGTTTTCCCATCTTTTGTTTGGTTCCTTTAACACATTGTCCTCAGTACTCCAAAGGAGTACTGTGGTTGGTCTGTGTATGACCATGAAAATTTTTGGTTGCTTTGGGTTTCTAGTCATCCTCCAAAGTTACAGATAACGCCTAACCCCACACACAGCTATGCTATGTCATTAATACTCATATAAATAACTGCAACCATGTTCTTTATTTAGCCTTCCAATAACAGATAAGACTCATAAAAACTGAATTCCTAATCAGTAGGATTTAGGGCTTCTAGTATCGAGGATGAAATCCCAGTTCATTAGCCAAAACTGACCAGCAAGGACCAGAGCATTAGGATTGGCCAGGAGGGTGCATGCCTTGTACACTCTGAACTCCAGGTTCAGGCCTTGGTACCCCATATGGTCCTTGAGCCCCGCCAGAGTTCCCTAAGTGCAGAATAACCAGGAGTAAATTTAAACCCTCTGGGTATACTCCCCAATAATAACCCCCTACAAACTGACCAAGGTCTGTTAGCTACATATCCTTAGTAGTTCTCAAATAACAATGCTAAAGATTGTAAGTATCTCAACCATACTTGCATCTACCGTGTTTCCATTCCCAGTTTTTGCTCAAAACAAGTGAACTTTCAGGTAAAGATAACTTCATGCAGCCGCAACTTTTTTTAAAAGACGAAGTTTAGATTTAAGAATGCTGCTCCAGACCCTCTCAGCTATAGAAAATGTTTTTTTTTGGGGGTCACACCCAGCAATGCTCAGGAGTTACTCCTGGCTCTTTGCCAGGAATTACTCCAGGCAGTGCTCAGGGGGACCATATGGGATGCCGGAGATTGAACCCAGGTTGGCTGGGCGTGCAAAGGCAAATGCCCTACCCACTGTGCTATCACTCCGGTTCCCTAGAAAATGGTTTTGATACATTTTTAAGTCTCTCCAGTAGTTCTTTAACACTCAGTTCAAAGCAGAGAGTACTGTGCCTTGAAAACCTTAGTAGATGAAGTGAACTTCAATTAAAACAGGAATGCTGTGACATTTGTAGTAGAAACAAAGATTTGTCTACTGGGTGGCAGATTGAGAAATCTATTAACTTGAAAATGAGACCATTTGTTAAAACAAAACAAAAATCTAAACTTCCACAAAGCTTTAGAGTCATTCCCACAACACTGAACTCATATCCAGAATTTTATCCATAAACTTCATAGATATTTTGGAACATCTATGAAACAGTGCCTGTTGTATGTCTGCTATTTCTCCATTTTAAAAATAAGGCTAAATTTAGATAAATTTTCTGTTCCTGAATCAATATTGCGATATTGAATTTTGGGCATGCTGCAGCATCAAAACCTTGATCAGGGGTTGGACAATAGCACAGCAAGGAGAGCATTTGCCTTGTACGCAGCCAACCGGGGTTCGATCCCCAGCATCCCATATGTTCCCCTAGCACCTCCAGGAGTAATTCCTGAGTACAGAGCCAGAAGTAACCCCTGAGCATCACCAGGTATGATCCAAAAGAAGGGAAAATAATTTATCTGATTTACATTAAGATTCTGAACTTTGGGCAGTACCATATAGGAATGACTATCATATGGGAGACCCAAAGTTTGGTATTCAGACAGTGGGCTATGGAGATAAAAGATGTACATCACCCACATTTCTTCTCCATGTATATATATATATATATATATATATACATATATATGCATATATATATATATAGGACGATGTCATCAGCTTATGCGGAGGTGGTGTAGTCGCTGATCGTATCTATCTTCACTCCCATTCCTTCCCATTCTAACTGTCACATGATGTTCTCAAGGGTGGCGCTGAAGAGTTTTGGTGAAATGGTATCACCCTGCCGAACCCCACTTTGACATTGATGATCACTTCTAGAATGGTGAGATCCTGGTGGTGAAGCTGCACTAGCGCCACAAAGGATCTTGATGTATTGGGTTTGAACGCCCTGTTTGGCTAGGGCTCGATGATCAGCTTCAGTCTCCACAGAATCAAAGGCTTTCTTTTAAATCTATGAACATGAGACAGAGGGGCATCTTGAACTCCCTACAAACCCTTCAATGAGCTTGGTTACCATGTGGATATGGTCGATTGTGCTGAATCCTTTCAGAAGCCAGCTTGCTTGCATGGTTGTCCTTCATCTAATTTTCTGCCAATCTTGTTCAGGATGACTCGAGTGAACAGCTTGTAGATAAGACAACAGGCAGATGGGATGTGATAGTTGCCAATGTCGTGAATGTCTCCTGCTTGAACAGTAGAACTGTCCTGCTGGTTTTCCATTGGGAGGGCACCAGACCAGACAGGTAGCGGTGAAGAGCCGAGCTAGTGTATTGATGAGTACCGAAGACAGATTCTTCAGGTATTCGGGTCTGACTTTGTCCCCGTCTGGGCCTGGTGAGGGCTGTCTTCTTCTTTACTGATGAATAATAGCAAACCCTCTTACCATCCTAATAACACCAAAATTAGCCAAGCGGCACAAATGCTGGCTGACTTGACCAAGAATGTGGAAAGATAAGTCTACAGTTGAATCTCAACAAAACTATGTTCATGAAAATGAACTAGTTCCAGAGGCCCCATTCACTCTTAATGGAACAAATATCTCTGAATGCAGCAGTTATGTGTATCTAGGTTGAGAAGTCAACATGATGAACGACTTAAAACCTGAGCTGCGCAGGAGGAAGAGAGCGGCATGGAATGCCTTCAAAAGGCATTGAAGAAATAGCTAAAAGGACAAAGAACCTCTAGCTCCAGGCACATCTCTTCGACTCCACTGCTCTCCCTGCATTAACATATGCCTCAGAGACCTGGGCCCAAGCAATTGCAGGATGAGAATGCTATTTGGTCTCCCCAAAGAGGAATTGATAGAGCTATGCTTGAATATCACGCCTCACTCAAGTGAGAGAAGGAATCTGAGTTCCTACCTCCGTCACCATTCCAGAGTCAGGACGCTGTCTCGCTTGCTGAGGCATGGAAAATCAGATGGGCTGGACATGTAATGCGATTTGGAGATGAATGTCTGCAGAGCCATTACTGACTGGATCCCATGGGATGTCAAAAAGATCACGCGACCGCCCACCTACAAGATGGTCAGACTTCTTTCCATCAAGACTCTGAACGAATGGGTTGAGGCTCTTCGTATTCCTGAAGCAAGCAGATGCCATTGGGCACACTGGCAACGTGATAGGGTCAAATGGAAATGTTACTGGCGCCCTCTCGAGCAAATCAATGAATAATGGGATGTCAAGAGATCATGAAGTGATATATAAAGATGTAGTTTAATTACCTCCCATATATATATATATATATATAGATATATATATATATATATATATCTCAAGAGAGAGTGAGAGAGAGAGAGAGAGAGAGAGAGACTCAGACATGGGTAGAGCTGCTACTGGCTCTCCTGTGCCAGCCGCTCACGAGGTGCCCAGGAGGCATGGTGGGTTCTAGCCCTGGCCCGCCACCCCAGCAGAGCCTTGCAACAAGCCAGACGACCCCCACTCCATGAGGGCCTCCGTTTTTCCACATCCGGATTCTCCCCGTCAGAACTCCACTCCAGCAGACCAGCCTATCACAGCCCGGCTCATCGAAGTTCCACCCTGCAGCAGTCTTTTTAAACCGCTCAGGTATGCCGGTCCAGAGACTCACAGACCTGGGGCAGAGCTGCTACTGGCTCCCTGTGCCCAGCCGCTCACGAGGTGCCCAGGAGGCATGGCGGGTTCTAGCCCTGGCCCGCCACCCCAGCAGAGCCTTGCAGCAAGCCAGATGACCCCCACTCCATGAGGGCCTCCATTTTCCCCCACATCTGACTTCTCTCTCTGTCAGAACTCCACCCAGCAGACCAGCCTATCATAGTCTGCTCACACGGCCGCTATGCTGTGTGGTTCATCAATAAATGCTGGACTTAGAGATGACTACAAGAGTATGCTACCTGCACGGCAGAGCCTGGGCAAGCTACCCGTGTTGTATTTGATATGCCAAATACCAGTAATACTATAGACCCCATTCGGAATGGATTGAGGCTCTTTATGTTCCTGAGCAAGCAGATGCCCTTGGGCTCTACTTAGCATGAGACAGGACATATGGAGATGTTATTGGGGCCCGCCTCGAAAGCAAGTCGTGATGATGAACAGAAGATACAGTGATATACAGTATATATATATATATATATATGTACTCCATAAGATATAGTTTAAATATGCCTTCCCTATTAATCTCATGAGGTAATTATTTTTTTAATCAATACCACCGGGAGATATATATACAAAAGTGCTACATGTGGTTTCGGGTCATACAGTATTCCAGCACCTATCCTCCTCCACCAGTACTCATTTCCTCCACCAATGTCCCATGATTTCTCCCCTCCTGAACCTTATATGATATCTATGCCAGGCAATTTTCACCTCCCTCTTTTACACACTGGTTTGCAATACATACAGTTAGAGATTATCATGGCAATCCTTGTGCCTACTTTCAATGCTCAGTTTATACTGGTATTACTATTTACAATAATTATTAGTACACTGTTCCTTCTTCTGTATTGCCTAACTTCTGACCCCAATAATATTTTCTGCAGTAGGTTCTACCCACTAACAAGACCTTCTGATCCATTGTTGCAGGACTCCTTTAAGGGCTGCATCCGCTTCAAAAAACATTAGCACAGTAAAGGCCCTAGGTGATGCAGGAGTGGGGTTACACGGAGGGCATTGACCCCCTCTCCAGCTTTCCCAACAATGGGAGGAAGGTCTGAGTTGCGGGGCACAAACTAGCCGGTTCCCGCTCTCGCGGTCTTCTCTCCCGGGGGCTCTCGTCGCGTAGCCGCTTATGCCCCTTTTGGAAGCTTTACTGACGGTGCTCGCCAATCTCTGGCCTTGCACGTGGCTGGGTTCTAGCCTGAATCCTAAACATTGGGTTTTTCCTTCTGCTGATTTTGTATGCCTGTCCCCTGTGATAAGTAAAGTCTTTTTTAACCACCACTCTGAGTAGCATCCATTCCGCGCCAAGCTTCGGAGGTAGAAGGAACCTCGGCTTCGGCGACTGTCGGGATTCCTCGCGGAGCGCCTTGACATTTGAAGCGCCCTGGTGCGGCACCACGAACATCGTCTGGTCTTACTTATCATCGGACAGAGATCATCTGCCTCCGAACCAGTGAGTATAATGATAGATATCTCATGGTAGATACATTGTATCTTTTGTTGGCTCAGAGCCATACATAGCCCCCAAAGCCCATAAGCTCCTTTTGAGAACTACTCTATCTTTTCACAAATCATCTGGTCCTTTGATTTTTAAACTGTACTTTTGTGTAAGGACAATGTTTAATAGAGAGAGGGAAGTGCAGTATAAATTGAATGCAATTTAAGGGACTGTGGTTTACTCAGTGATTAAAGAAACAAGTGAGGATCATAAAACTACAGGTAGACTGGTCTTAAAGCTTGGAGGACAGAATTATTAAATTAGAGCTTCAAAATCTGAAAAAATTAGAAGAACAGGGAAAAAGTAAAATTATTAAACAGAATTTAAAATTTGAGGAAAAATTAGAAGAATAGGATTTAAAATTCAAAAAGAAAATTAGAAAGAACAGGATTTAAAATGCAAAGAAAAATTTGAATATCAGGATTTAAAATTCACAGAGAAAATTAGGGAGAGGATTTAAAATTCCAAAAGAAAAAAATTAGAAGAATTAGATTTAAAATTCCAAAGAAAAATAGGAAGAACAGGAAAGTAAAATTATTAAAGTCAGATTTTAAAATTTAAGTAAAATGAAGAGCAGAAGAAGATATCGATAAAATCAGCACTATCTTAGAGGAAGAAATTAACAAATAAGAGAGAGATGTGAATAGATGATTAGAAAGAGAGGGTTTCTAAAGTTAGCATAAGATTAAAGAAAGTAAGAAAATATAGAGAATTGAAAACTTAAAACTAAGAAATGGATGTTAGAATAGGGAGATTTCGATTTCAAAGTAACTTATCAATCAGGGACTCTAGCGATACCCATGATTTGAGGCGTTAATCCAATCAAAGCCATTCAGCAAGTCACTCTAAAGCTGTACTGAAAAGTGTATACATTCTCAGCAAAAAAATCTTAAAAGAGAATTCTAATATGGCTGAAGATAACTTGTGAGGAGGAACAGGAAAACCCAGAGGAGGTAAATTCCCAAGCTGAAAATCTCTCAGAGCAGCTACCTAATGTATGTTCCTCTGCCAGATGTTTCATAAGTTTCATGATGAGGTGCAGATATATCAGATTAGCTCGACCCAAAGAGCAAAGCAAA
>JAJIBD010032929.1:0-31415 GCA_021461705.1 Cryptotis parvus | reverse complement strand
AAGATCTCTACCTGGTTTCTACTGTTCTTGGTGATTTTTCACTCTGGAAGCTGACAGACAGTTGTGGTAGAACAGTGTTGACATCTCCTACACAAGAGGGTACTTCGCTTTTATCACTTGTCTTCCCATTGTTCATTGATTTGCTCAGGCAGGCACCAGTAACATCTCCATATGTCCTGTAACATGCTAATGTAGCCCAAAGGGCATCTGCACGCTCCAGGAACATGAAGAGCCTCAAACCATTCCTTCAAGTCATGGAAATGAGGTCTATAATTGTTACTGGTTTTTGGCATATCAAATACAACACGGGTAGCTTGCCAGGCTCTGCCACACAGATGGGATACTCTTGTAGTAGCCCTCTCATTTCGCGCATTTATTGATGAACCACAACAGGGAGAGATCAACTTTTCTCTTGGGTGGAGCTCTAATGAGCTGTGGAGTCCGGATGTTGAAAATGGCGGCCCTCATGGTGTAGGGGTTCCTCTGGCTTCTTGCAAGGCTCTGCTGGGAGGGCAGGCCAGGGCTAGAACTCCCTTCCCTCCTGGATGCCTCATGATCAGCTGGGCACAGGGAGAGCCGGTAGCAGCTCTACCCCATGTATCTGAGTCTCTGGATCAGGCGCCTGGGCTTGAAATAGACTGCTGTAGGGTGGGATTTTGGTGATCAGGGCTTGTCATCAGCTCTTCTGCTGGGTGGAGCTCTGAAGAGCTGTGGAGTCCAGATGTTGAAAATGGCTGCCCTCATGGTGGGGTTCCTCTGTTTTCTTGTGAGGCTCTGCTGGGATGGTGGGCGGGGCTAGAACCCGCCTTCCGCCTGGGTGCCCACAAGAGGTACTATAAAAGCAAAACCTCTTTCCTTTTTACTCTGATTGTTGGCAGACTCTTTATTTACATTATTTATAGAAATCAACAGGATTTGGATCAGTCAGGGCTCCCATCATGGAATGTAATCTAAGTCAGTGAGGGCTGAGACTATATTTGTGTTGCCAAACACCATGTAGAAATTCTGGCAGAAAGTAATTCTCCTAATAAGTACTTATTGAATGAGTAACTCTTGGGAGATTCTAGCTCAGGTTTCTCACACACGATCTCTT
Organism: Cryptotis parvus; assembly: GCA_021461705.1. NCBI lineage: Eukaryota > Metazoa > Chordata > Mammalia > Eulipotyphla > Soricidae > Cryptotis > Cryptotis parvus. The sequence goes on along the minus strand of JAJIBD010032929.1, from coordinate 30,322 downwards.
TAACCACGCCTACACTCTGCTTCCTGTTCATGCTTCTCCTGGCAGAATGACTGTTCTCTTTGTCCTCAAAAGGAAAAGAAATGAAGTCATCTCCCGCTTGGGTCTTATGGTTAGAGATCTCTCAAAGAAACTACGTCCACCAAACCATGTCTGATGGACATAGTTTCTAGCATGACAGATTGTGAATTTGATAAGGTTAATATATTGATTTTGTTTACAGAGAAACCGTGTGGGTTTTAAAGTCAGGTGGGCCAGAGCAATAGAACAGCAGGTAGAAAGTTTGCTTTGTGCACCTTGCACGCGGCCAACCTAGGGTTATTCCTGCCATCCCATACGGTCCCCTGAGCACCTCCAGCAGTAACTCCTGAGTGCAGGGCTGGGAGTAATCCCTGAGCAACACCAGCTTAAATAAGTAAATATATAAAGTCTAATGCCAAGGGGCTTCAAAGTGATTTGTTTGCATTGTGATGGGAGATAGATGTGACTGGCAGGAAAAGTAGGTCTTATGAAGAGAACTGATTAAAGAGCTTTTAGGTTTTAAGCAATTTCAAGACCATGGAGACGAGGCGAGATTGTTAGTGCTGCGCTGCTCAGTCTCAGTTCTGACTTGGACTTTTTCTCCCCATGGCAGAGGCAAAGCCAGAGCTCCACCTCTGTCCTTTCTGCCCTCCGTTTCTCCCGTCCGAAGCTTCCACGTGGTAACATGTGCTGTGCAATCGCCCTCCCTGGATCTACACGTGCTTGTGCCCGGATGGCCATGTCCAGCCGAAAAGAACCTGGAGGACCAGAAGCAGCAGCCGAAGTGTCTGAGCAAAGTTCCTGGAGTGGCAAAGTAGAAGGTCAGGAGAGGGAAGGTGCCAAGCCTTTTGTTTGGAAAGACCAAGAGAAGAACTCCAGGAGCATTCTCCAAGCCACCCCGAAGGCAGTTGGTCAGCTCTAGGAATGGCGTCCAAGAGGCGGAAGAAGCAGCCAGCCCTTCTCAAACAGGGAGCCCTGAGGAAACAGACAAACTGTTGAAGACAATAGAAGTCTTAGGATTCGGAACAGTCAACTGTCGCGAGTGTGGACTAGGCTTCAGCAAGATGACCAACCTACTCAGTCACCAGAGGATACACTCTGGGGAGAAGCCTTATGTGTGTGGGGTGTGTGAAAAGGGCTTCAGTCTAAAGAAGAGCCTGGCCAGGCATCAGAAGGCACACTCAGGGGAGAAACCCATTGTGTGCAGGGAGTGTGGGCGAGGATTTAACCGGAAGTCAACACTCATCATCCATGAGAGGACTCACTCTGGTGAAAAGCCCTACATGTGCAGCGAGTGCGGGCGAGGCTTCAGTCAGAAGTCAAACCTCATCATACACCAGAGAACACATTCAGGAGAGAAACCCTATGTGTGCCGGGAGTGTGGGAAAGGCTTCAGTCAGAAGTCAGCTGTCGTCAGGCACCAGAGGACACACTTAGAGGAGAAGACCATCATAATGCGGCGATGCGGTTTAGGCTTCAGTGACAGATCAAACCTCATCTCACACCAGAGGACACACTCTGGGGAGAAGCCTTACACCTGCAAGGAGTGTGGACGATGCTTTAGGCAGAGGACCACCCTTGTCAACCACCAGAGGACACACTCAAAGGAGAAACCTTACGTGTGTGACATGTGTGGGCACAGCTTTAGCCAGAATTCCACCCTCATCTCACACAGACGGACTCACACTGGGGAGAAGCCTTATGTGTGGGGAGTGTGTGGGCGAGGTTTTAGTCTGAAGTCACACCTCAACAGACACCAGAACATACACTCAGGGGACAAGCCCATTGTGTGCAAGGATTGTGGGCGTGGCTTCAGCCAGCAGTCAAATCTCATTAGACACCAGAGAACACACTCAGGGAGAAGCCCATGGTGTGTGAGAATTGTGGACGAGGCTTCAGCCAGAAGTCAAACCTCATTGCACATCAGAGGACACACTCAGGGGAAAAGCCATATGTGTGCCGAGAGTGTGGGCGAGGCTTCAGTCACCAGGCAGGTCTCATCAGGCACAAGAGGAAACACTCGAGGGAGAAGCCTTACATGTGCAAGCACTGTGGCCTGGGCTTTAGCAATAAGTCCGCTTTAATCATCCATAAACGGGTACATTCAGAAGACAAGCCTTGTGTCTGCAAGGAGTGTGGCCAAGGCTTTCTCCAAAAGTCACACCTCATCTTACATCAGATAACACACCAGGGGAGAAGCCTTACATGTGCAGGACCTGCAGGCAAGGCTTTGCCCAGAAGTCTCACCTCAACAGACACAGGAAGATGAAATCTATCCATCACAAACCTCAACTCCAGCATGATCCAGAAGCCCCTTCAGGGCAAATGTCAGACCTCTTGCCATCTCCTTGAGAGGTGGTGGTACAAGCTAAATAAAAATTTTTATGCGTTCATAAAGTGGAGTAGAAAAATGCATTCCATGAGTGTCAAAGGGCCCTTAACTTCATTTCCTTTCTCCAACCTAAGTCTTCTTCATGTTTTGTGGCCTTTTGTTCTAATAAACTTCTCTTTTTTATAAGAAAAGAATGGCATGCCTGTGTACCTCTTGCCTCACACTTAAAGATAAGGAGTATGGAGTTGTACCGATACCAAGTCCATATTGCTCATGAATTTAATTCATTAGAAAACTTAAAAAACTCAGTCACTCATTTATTGCCAGTACTATTCCTTTATGTAGGGAGAGGTCTTGAAACTAGGCTCAAGGATTCAGGTGAGGGTAGGGAGTCTTCCGTCCTTCAGAAAATGACTAATTCTTTCATCCTCCTCTCCTTGGCTTCTATGACTGCTCCCATTCTTGCTTTTTTTTCTTATAATAAAAGGTCTATAGTTTTGTTTCTATATCATTCCAAATCACCTTTATTGCTTTCTCTCAGACTTTACTCCTTGGTTTTCCCATCTTTTGTTTGGTTCCCTTTAACAATACATTGTCCTCAGTACTCCAAAGGAGTACTGTGGTTGGTCTGTGTATGACCATGAAAATTTTTGGTTGCTTTGGGTTTCTAGTCATCCTCCAAAGTTACAGATAACGCCTAACCCCACACACAGCTATGCTATGTCATTAATACTCTAATATAAATAACTGCAACCATGTTCTTTATTTAGCCTTCCAATAACAGATAAGACTCATAAAACTGAATTCCTAATCAGTAGGATTTAGGGCTTCTTAGTATCGAGGATGAAATCCCAGTTCATTAGCCAAAACTGACCAGCAAGGACCAGAGCATTAGGATTGGCCAGGAGGGTGCATGCCTTGCACACTCTGAACCCAGGTTCAGGCCTTGGTACCCCATATGGTCCTTGAGCCCTGCCAGGAGTGTTCCCTAAGTGCAGAATAATCAGGAGTAAATTTAAACCTCTGGGTATACTCCCCCAATAATAACCCCACAAACTGACCAAGGTCTGTTAGCTACATATCCTTAGTAGTTCTCAAATAACAATGCTAAAGATTGTAAGTATCTCAACCATACTTGCATCTACTGTGTTTCATTCCAGTTTTGCTCAAAACAAGTGAACTTTCAGGTAAAGATAACTTCAAGTGCAGCTGCAACTCTTTTTTTTAAAGACGAGTTTAGATTTAAGAATGCTGCTCCAGACCCTCTCAGCTATAGAAAATGTTTTTTTTTTTTTTTGGGGGGGTCACACCCAGCAATGCTCAGGAGTTACTCCTGGCTCTTTGCTCAGGAATTACTCCAGGCAGTGCTCAGGGGGCCATATGGGATGCCGGAGATTGAACCCAGGTTGGCTGCGTGCAAGGCAAATGCCCTACCCACTGTGCTATCACTCCGGTTCCCTAGAAAATGGTTTTGATACATTTTTAAGTCTCTCCAGTAGTTCTTTAACACTCAGTTCAAAGCAGAGAGTACTGTGCCTTGAAAACCTTAGTAGATGAAGTGAACTTCAATTAAAACAGGAATGCTGTGACATTTGTAGTAGAAACAACAGATTTGTCTACTGGGTGGCAGATTGAGAAATCTATTAACTTGAAAATGAGACCATTTGTTAAAACAAACAAAAATCTAAACTGCCACGAAAGCTTTAGAGTCATTCCCACAACACTGAACTCATATCCAGAATTTTATCTATAAACTTCATAGATATTTTGGAACATCTATGAAACAGTGCCTGTTGTATGTCTCCTATTTCTCCATTTTAAAAATAAGGCTAAATTTAGATAAATTTTCTGTTCCTGAATCAATATTGCGATATTGAATTTTGGGTATGCTGCAGCATCAAAACCTTGATCAGGGGTTGGAGCAATAGCACAGCAAGGAGAGCATTTGCCTTGTACGCAGCCAACCGGGGTTCGATCCCCAGCATCCCATATGTTCCCCCTAGCACCTCCAGGAGTAATTCCTGAGTACAGAGCCAGAAGTAACCCCTGAGCATCACCAGGTATGACCCAAAAAGAAGGGAAAATAATTTATCTGATTTACATTAAGATTCTGAACTTTGGGCAGTACCATATAGGAATGACTATCATATGGGGAGACCCAAAGTTTGGTATTCAGACAGTGGGCTATGGAGATAAAAGATGTACATCACCCACATTTCTTCTCATGTATATATATATATACATATATATACATATATATACATATATGTGTATATATATATATAAGGGCGATGTCATCAGCGAAGCGGAGGTGGTGTAGTCGCCGACCGTATCTATCTTCACTCCCATTCCTTCCCATTCTAATTGTCACATGATGTTCTCAAGGGTGGCGCTGAAGAGTTTTGGTGAAATGGTATCACCCTGCCGAACCCCACTTTTGACATTGATGATCACTTCCTTGTAGAATGGTGAGATCCTGGTGGTGAATCCGTAATAGCGCTCACAAAGGATCTTGATGTATTGGGTTTGAAGCGCCCCTGTTTGGCTAGGGCTTCGATGACTGCTTCAGTCTCCACAGAATCAAAGGCTTTCTTTAAATCTATGAACATGAGACAGAGTGGCATCTTGAACTCCCTACAAACCTCAATGAGCTTGGTTACCATGTGGATATGGTCGATTGTGCTGAATCCTTTTCAGAAGCCAGCTTGCTCGCATGGTTGTCCTTCATCTAATTTTCTGCCAATCCTGTTCAGGATGACTCGAGTGAACAGCTTGTAGATGACAGACAACAGGCAGATGGGATGATAGTTGCCAATGTCGTGAATGTCTCCCTTCTTGAACAGTAGAACTGTCCTGCTGGTTTTCCATTGGGAGGGCACCTTGTATTCAGACAGGTAGCGTGTGAAGAGCCGAGCTAGTGTATTGATGAGTACCGAAGACAGATTCTTCAGGTATTCGGGTCTGACTTTGTCTGGGCCTGGTGCTGTTCCCTTCTTTACTGATGAATAATAGCAAACCCTCTTTACCATCCTAATAACACCAAATATTAGCCAAGCGGCACAAATGCTGGCTGACTTTGACCAAGAATGTGGAAAGATAAGTCTACAGTTGAATCTCAACAAAACTATGTTCATGAAAAGTGAACTAGTTCCAGAGGCCCCATTCACTCTTAATGGAACAAATATCTCTGAATGCAGCAGTTATGTGTATCTAGGTTGAGAAGTCAACATGATGAACGACCTAAAACCTGAGCTGCGCAGGAGGAAGAGAGCGGCATGGAATGCCTTCAAAGGCATTGAAGAAATAGCTAAAAAGGACAAAGAACCTCCAGCTCCAGGCACATCTCTTCGACTCCACCGTTCTCCCTGCATTAACATATGCCTCAGAGACCTGGGCCCTACAATTGCAGGATGAGAATGCTATTTGGGTCTCCCAAAGAGGAATTGATAGAGCTATGCTTGGAATATCACGCCTCACTCAAGTGAGAGAAGGAATCTGGAGTTCCTACCTCCGTCACCATTCCAGAGTCAGGGACGCTGTCTCGTTTGCCAAGGCATGGAAAATCAGATGGGCTGGACATGTAATGCGATTTGGAGATGAATGCTGCAGAGCCATTACTGACTGGATCCCATGGGATGTCAAAGATCACGTGACCGCCCACCTACAAGATGGTCAGACTTTTTCATCAAGACCCTGAGCGAATGGGTTGAGGCTCTTCGTATTCCTGAAGCAAGCAGATGCCATTGGGCTACACTGGCACGTGATAGGGTCAAATGGAAATGTTACTGGCGCCCTCTCGAGCAAATCAATGAATAATGGGATGTCAAGAGATCAAGTGAAGTGATATATAAAGATGTAGTTTAATTACCCTCCCCATATATATATATATATATATATATATATATATATATAGAGAGAGAGAGAGAGAGAGAGAGAGAGAGAGAGAGACTCAGACATGGGGCAGAGCTGCTACTGGCTCTCCCTGTGCCAGCCGTTCACGAGGTGCCCAGGAGGCATGGCGGGTTCTAGCCCTGGCCCGCCACCCCAGCAGAGCCTTGCAACAAGCCAGACGACCCCCCCACTCCATGAGGGCCTCCATTTTCCACATCCGGACTTCTCTCTCGTCAGAACTCCACCCAGCAGACCAGCCTATCACAGCCCGGCTCATCGAGTTCCACCCTGCAGCAGTCTTTTTTAAATCCGGCTCAGGTATGCCAGTCCAGAGACTCACAGACCTGGGGGCAGAGCTGCTACTGGCTCTCCCCTGTGCCCAGCCGCTCACGAGGTGCCCAGGAGGCATGGCGGGTTCTAGCCCTGGCCCGCCACCCCAGCAGAGCCTTGCAGCAAGCCAGATGACCCCCACTCCATGAGGGCCTCCATTTTCCACATCTGGACTTCTCTCTCGTCAGAACTCCACCCAGCAGACCAGCCTATCATAGCCCGGCTCACACGGCCGCTTGCGGCTGTGTGGTTCATCAATAAATGCTGGACTTAGAGATGACTACAAGAGTATGCTACCTGCATGGCAGAGCCTGGCAAGCTACCCGTGTTGTATTTGATATGCCAAATACCAGTAACAATTATAGACCTCATTCCGGAATGGATTGAGGCTCTTTATGTTCCTGGAGCAAGCAGATGCCCTTGGGCTCTACTAGCATGAGACAGGACATATGGAGATGTTACTGGGGCCCGCTCGAGCAAGTCGATGATGAACGGGAAGACAGTGATACAGTATATATATATATATATATACACCATAAGATATAGTTTAAATATCCTCCCTATTAATCTCATGAGGTAATTATTTTTTTAATTAATACCACCGTGAGATATATAGTTACAAAAGTGTTCATATTTGGGTTTCGGTCATACAGTATTCCAGCACCCATCCCTCCACCAGTACTCATTTCCCTCCACCAATGTCCCATGATTTCTCCCCCTCCCCAACCTACATCTATGCCAGGCAATTTTCACCTCTCCCTTCTTTTACACACTGGTTTGCAATACATACAGTTAGAGATTATCATGTATATCCTTTTGCCTATTTTCAATGCTCAGTTCTATACTGGTATTATCATTTACAATAATTATTAGTACACTGTTCCTTTCTCTGTATTGCCTAACTTCTGACCCCCACACATTTGCAGTAGGTTCTACCCACTAACAAGACCTTCTGATCCATTGTTGCAGGACTCCTTTAAGGGCCGCTGCATCCGGCTCAAAACATTAGCACAGTAAAGGCCCTAGGTGAGATGCAGGGAGGGATTACCTAAGGACATTTAACACTCCCTGCTTTCTATAACAATGGGAGGAAGGTCTGAGTTGCAGGGGTATAAACTAGCCGGTTTTCACTCTCGCACACTTCTTTTGGGGGCTCTTGCTCGCTGTGAGCGTTCGCCCTGCTTGGAAACTTTTACACGTGGTGGTCGCCATCTTGGCCTACACGTGGCTGGGGTTCTAGCCTGGAATCCTAAGCATCGGGTTTTTCCTTTTGCTGATTTGTATGCCTGAACCTGTGATAAGTAAAGCCTTTTAAAACTGCATCGGATTCCTGAGTGTTCATCCATTCCTCGCCGGCCCGGAGGTAGAAGGGAACTTCGCTTCCCGGCACTGTCGGGGCGAGCGCCCCTGACATTTGGCGTCCCTGGCGTGGGCACCACGGAACATCGTCTGGTCTAATTATCATCGGACAGAGATCATCTGCCTCCGAACCGTGAGTAAAATGATGGATATCTCATGGTATAGATACATTGTATCTTTTATTGGCTCAGAACCATACATAGCCCAGTCTATAAAAGTTCCTTTCTGAGAACTACTCTATCTTTTCACAAATCATCTGGGTCCTTGCGATTTTTAAACTGTACCTTTGTGTAAGGACAATGTTTAATAGAGAGAGGGAAGAAAGTAATAAATTGAATGCAATCTTAAGGGACGAGGTTTACTCAGCGATTAAAGAAATAAGTGAGGATCATAAAACTACAGGTAGACTGGTCTTAAGGCTTGAGGACAGAATTATTAAACAGAGTTTAAAATTTGAAAAGAAATTAGAAGAACAGGAAAGTAAAATTATTAAACAGAATTTAAAATTTGAGGAAAAAAATTAGAAGAACAGGATTTAAAATTCAAAGAAAAATTAGAAGAACAGGATTTAAAATTCAAAGAAAAATTAGAAGAACAGGATTTAAAATTCAAAGAAAAATTAGAAGAACAGGATTTAAAATTCAAAGAAAAATTAGAAGAACAGGAAAGTAAAATTATTAAACAGGATTTAAAATTTGAAGTAAAGTTTGAAGAGCAGAAGAAGGATATCGATAAAATCAGCACTATCTTAGAGGAAGAAATTGACAAACAGAGAGATAGAATAGATGGACAGAAAGAGGAGGTTTGGAAGTTACACATAAGATTAAAAGAACAAAAGGAAGAAACATATAGGAAATTTGAAAACTTAAACCAAGAAATGGATGTGTTACGCAGGGGAGATTTCTGATTTCATAACTTATCAATCAGGACCTAGCGCATACCCAATACTGAGGCGTGAACCAACTAAAAGCCGTTCACAAACACGCCCCAAAGCTGTAGACTTGAAAAAGGTGTATACATTCCCAGCAAAAAAATCTAAAAAGAATTCTAATGTGGCTGATAACTTAGAGGAGGAACAGGAAAACCCAGAGGAGGCAAATTCCCAAGCTGAAAATCTCCCCAGAGTTAATACCCTCAATGGGGTAGATGTTCCTCTGCCAGATACTACAAGCTCTGATGAGGAAGAAGGGGAGGAACAGATTAGCTCGAATCAAAGAGCAAAGCGCAGCAATCTTTCTCATGACCAATCTAAAGATAAAGTAAAACCGATTCATGAAGACTTAAAAATTGAGGCAATAACCCCGTTTAGGAAGGCTTGCGACAGGTTTGGAATATCAAGTCCTTATACTTTAAAATATTTAGCTGATTGGAGCGAAAATGATCAGTGGGTATTGGGAGACTTTGAAATGGTAGCCCATACTTGTCTAAACAAATCACGGTACATGCAATGGCAAATGTGGTATGCAGATGGGGTTAACCGAAATATTGACACTTTAAGAGAAAAGGAATCAGGCCATACTATAACTTTTGCCATGCTAAAAGGTGAAGGTGAATGGAAAAAGAAAGCAAAACAAGCGACATTACCTGAACCTATTTTAAAATTTGTTCGGGAGACAGCATTAAAGGCGTGGGAAAGAGTAGGGTTCCGACCCAGAATTTCTAGGTAGCTATCCGAAAATTTACCAGGGTCGTGATGAACCATCACGCTGGGGGGGGGGGGTGAACCATACTTTTGATTTTGTTGGGAGATTATGTGAAACAATCCAAAGACAGGTTCAAGACCCAACCACTCAAGAAATCCTAAAGCGAAACTTAGCATATGAGAATGCTAATCAAAAATGTCGAGCATTACTATATAGTATTAAGGAAAAGGATGACCTCATGGGGTATCTAAAGGCCTGTAGAAATGTCGGTTTAACCTCCCATAGAACACAGGATAATATAGAGGCTTATCCCATACAGCAGGAGGATCAGCAGAGGGATGAAATGTCAAACAGCTTTAGGGGAGAAACAATAAACTTCAAAGGATAAACAATAATCGGAGAAACTATTCTAATAATCGCAACTCCACCCCTCGGAGGGCCCCACCTGGACCATGCCCAAGGTGCAGAAAAGGAAAACATTGGGCTAGAGACTGTCGGTCTTGGAGGCGAAGTCAGCCTCAGGCTTCATCTGGACAGATAACCTGCTTTAGCTGCGGAAAGAAGGGACACACCCGTAGAGATTGCCCATCTTCTAAAACTATCAATACAGGGCAACATTCTAATAATCCCTTTATAGGAAATGTTACATGGACCCCCTCCCAGGTTCCACAAGCTCCGCAGGCTCAAATAACATCTATTCCTCCCCTAATGCGGGAAACTGGGTGGGGGCCAGCCCCAGGCCCAGCTGAATCCAGGGGCACTCTCCTTCATTCCACCTGCCCAGTATCCTCCGAATCAGAATTCACAGAATTACAGTCAATAAATGCTCTCTGGCCTACCCCATCCGGCAATGGCAGTCTCGAGCATTCTCTGCCCTAAAACTATCACAATATACCCAAGTCAAGACCCCTACATGCTAAAAAACAGGGATAAAAGGACCTGCTCCCCAGGTAGTATGGGTTTAATTCAGGGAGAGCGATTGGCTGAAACCAGCTTATCACAGTCCAGCTCATCGAGATCCACCCTGCAGCAGTCTTTTTTTAAATCCGGCCCAGGTATGCTGATCCAGAGACTCACAGACATGGGGCAGAGCTGCTACTGGCTCTCCCTGTGCCCAGCCCCCTCATGAGGTACCCGGAGGGATGGTGGTTTCTAGCCCTCACCCGCCACCCCAGCAGAGCCTCGCAACAAGCCAGACGACCCCCCCACTCCATGAGAGCCTCCATTTTCCACATCCGGACTTTTCCCTCTTCAGCACTCCACTCAGCAGACCAGCGGCCGTGCGGTTCATCAATAAATGCTGGATTTAGATATGACTACAAGATTATGCTACCCAGCGTGGCAGAGCCTGGCAAGCTACCCGTGTCGTATTTGATATGCCAAATACTAGTAACAATTATAGACCTCATTCCCATGACCTGATGGAATGGTTTGAGGCTCTTTATGTTCCTGGAAGCGAGCAGGTGCCCTTGGGCTCTACTTGCATGAGACAGACATATGGAGATGTTACTGGTGCCCACTCGAGCAAATCGATGATGAGCGGGAAGACAGTGATATATATATGTACGTATATACATATATACATATATGTACATACAGATATATATACATACATACATATATATACATATATACAGAGAGAGAGAGAGAGAGAGAGAGAGAGAGGTTAAGTGCCTGCCATATCAGGCCGGGAAGCGGGGGGGGAATCAGGGGACATTGGTGATGGGAAATGAGCACTGGTGGAGGGATGGTTGCTCGAACACTGTACTACTGAAACCCAAACATGAACATCTTTGTTATTGTATATCTCATGGTGGTATAATAAAAAAAAAATAAATTTAAAAATAAATTTTAAAAAATTAAAAAAATAAAAGTTATGTTTCAGGGGCCAAAACAGTAGTACAGTGGGTAGGGTATTTGCCCCTGCATGCAGACGACCTGGGCTTGATCTGTGGCACCCCATATAGTCCCCTTTAGCACCACCACGAGTAATTACTGAGTCAGAGCAGGAATAACCCTTGAGCACAGCTGGGTGTGCCTCCCCCAGGCCCCCGAAGCTTAGTTCAATATGATATGCTTTAGGTTAAAAAATAAATAAATAAAGTTAGTAGAATGTATTTTTGGAATAACAAAGTTCATTATATGCACCAATTTCCAAAATTTATTACAACTATGATAATAAAGTAATTGGTGGGGTTTCTGGAACATTATCTCTGCAACAAAATTTCTTTCCAACTAACCCAAGAAATTCATTTTTCTATCCAAATTCACCCAGAAAATTTAGTTTTGGAATCTAAACTTACACACAGTGTCTTTATTTTGAGTTCCAACTTTCTGGCAATAGTATAGTCTGGAAAATTCATTATTTTATCCAGATTCACTAACTCTTACAAGTTTTGTGGAGTTTTTTTTTTTTAATTTTTAACCACAGATAAATAAACCCAGACCTCACGCATAACAAGGTATGCACTTTACTATTGAATCATATCCCTGCCCCCTTTATAGGTTTTATAGGGGAAAAATTTTTTAACCCAGAATTTAAAAAAAAACAGAAATGTGACATTTTAATAACATTTTCTCAAATTTTTATGGTGTTTATAAATAATTTGTGTGCTACATTTTTAATGACCCAAAAATACACCTTTTCATCCTAATTATTTCAATCTGTGAGCTAGGAGGTCACAAATCCTTTGCTGAGTTTGCATTTACCCTGAAACATAGACAAGAAGCGTGATTTTGAAATAGTTTTATACGAATAGTGGGACTTTGGTGATCAAGCCACATGATGCCCCAGATGCCCTAGAAACATATTTTCATTCGAATCTGCTCAAGCTATGGGACTTACTAGAACTAGGTCCCGTACCAGATTTTTTCATTTAAAATATACAGATGATTTCTTCTCCAAATTTAATTATATCTTGTAATTTTTTGACCTAAATTCTATGCAGGTATTTTCTTCTAAATAGCCTAGAAATAAGAGTTCTCAAGTTAGAGCCAATAGTGAAGGTTTTGAGACATAATTCCTATGCTAGGTTTCTTTCAGAATAGTCTAAATACATGGAGCATTAGCCATGTGTCTTCAAGCTGTGGGGAGAATTCTGGTAAGTTCTTTACCAGACTATTCTTTGCAAATGGCCATAAAATATTTGTATTAAACTTACTGAGGTCATGGTGTTTATTAGACATAAATTTTATTCCATGTTTTCTTCCATAATGGCCAATATGTTCCAAACATATTTTTAATCTAGATTCCTTTCAAATATCAATTCTTGAACAAAACTTTGTGACAGATTTTTCTTCCAGAAAATGGGTTTCTTTAGCTCTAAGTCCCATGACATTTCTTCTTCCCAAATGCACAGAAAAGATGACCTTTCTTTTTTTTTTTTTTTTTTTTTTTGGGTCACACCTGGCAATGCTCAGAGGTTTCTCCTGGCTCTGCACTCAGGAATTCCTCCTGGTGGTGCTCGGGGGACCATATGGGATGCCGGGGGATCGAACCCGGGCCGGCACAGGCCGGCCCGCGTGCAAGACAAACTCCCTACCTGCTGGGCTATCGCTCCAGCCCCAGAAAGATGACCTTTCATCCAAATGTGTCCAAAGTGCTTTCAGACTTAATCACATGCGACATTTTTCTTCCAAAATGGTGAAAGCAAAATGTGAAAGCAGGGGCTGGAGCGATAGCCCAGCGGGTAGGGGCGTTTGCCTTGCATGCGGCGGAGATCCCCAGCATCCCATATGGTCCCCCCGAGCACCGCCAGGAGTAATTCCTGAGTGCAGAGCCAGGAGTAGACCCTGAGCATTGCCGGTGTAAAAAGGCAAAAAAAAAAAAAAATGTGAAAGCAAAATGTTTGATCATCATTTTAGGACATTAATCCTTTATCCTATTTTTTAATGAAATTCCACAGAAAAATCATATTTAATATTCAAATTCACTTACATTGTGAATTATATTTTCTTAATATATTTTTAAATATTAACGCATGGTGCTTTTATTGACATACTGAAATACAAAGTTACAAAGATATTTATGTTTGAGTTTCAGGTATATAAGGTCTGAAATTCAATTTGTCCCAAATTGTATGTTATTTTCTAATCCCTCAAATATTTGACTGGGTCCCCTGGAATGAACCCAGAGCCATGGCAGAGCCTGGCAAGCTACCCGTGGTGTATTCGATATACCACAAAGAGTAACAATAATGGACCTCATTCCCAATGAATGGAGACATTACTGGCACCCACTCGAGCAAATCAATGAACAATGGGAAGAGAAGTGACAAGTGACAAATATTTGAAGTTACTTTTTGTTTTGTTTTGCTTTAGGGTCACACCTGGCTATGCTCAAGGCTTACTTCTGGCAGTGCTGGGGTGGGATGAGGACCAAATGGTGCCAGGGATCGATCCTGGATCGGCCTCATGCAAGGCAAATTCCCTACCCACTATACTATATTGCTCCATCCGGCCCCCTCACAGTTAATTTCAAAAAACAAAACATGACCTGACCATTTTTATTTATTTTATTTGACCTGATCATTTTTAAAATTTGAGAGTTTCCTACACTGTTATACAAATTAATTAAAATAAGGGTTAATGTATTTTGAAAACTTGTTTAATGTTTTCTTTTTTAAGAAAATATTATACCACCGTGATATATACAATTACAAAGATGTTTATGATTGGGTTTCAGTCATACAGTGTTCCAACACCTGTCCCTCCTTCACCAGTGCCATATTCCCACCACCAATGTCCCCAAATTCCCTTTCCCCTCCCCAGGCTGCCTCTATAGCAGGTAATTTTCCTTTTCTTCTTTCTGTCTGTGTCTGTGTGTCTCTGACTCTCTCTGTCTCTGTCTGTCTCTCTCTGTCTCTGTCTCACTTTCTCTCTCTCCCTCCCTCCCTTCCCCTTACACATTGTGGCTTGCCTTACAGACATTTAGAGATTATCATGTAAATTCCTTTGTGTACATTCAATGCTCAGTTCTAGCCTGGTGTTACCATTCCCCACAACTAGTAGAACACTGGTATATCCCACTGGTATAATGAATGCAGTCATTCTATATCTGTCCTTTTCCTTCTGACTAATTTCACTCCAGCATGATAATCTCCATGTCCATCCATTTGCAAGTAAATTTCATTACTTCGTTTATTCTGACAGCTGCATAGTAGTCCATTGTGTAGATATACCATAGTTTCTTTAGCCAGTCTTCTATTCTCAGGCATTCAGATTATTTTCAGAATCTGGCTATTGTAAATAGTGCTGCAATGAATATAGAATTACAGATGGTGTTTCTGCTGTGTGTTTTTGGGTCTCCAGAGCATATTCCCAGGAGTGCTATTGCTGGGTCAAATGGGAGCTCAATATCAAGTTTTTTGGAGGAATGTCCATATTGTTTTCCAAAAGGGCTGGACCAGTTAGCATTCCCACTAATAGTGAATGACAGTTCCTTTCTCCCCCGTATCCATGCCAGCACTGTTTGTTCTTGCTCTTTTCTTTTTTTAATTGAATCACTGTGAGATACACAGCTACAAAGTTGTTCACGAACAGGTTTCAGTCATACTATTTTCCAACACCCATCCCTTCACCAGTGTACATTTCCCAACACCAGTGTACCCAGTTTCCCTCTGCCACTCTTCCCCTCACCCAAGCTGTTTGAATATTTTTATTGTGAAGAATATTTGTTGCTGTAAAATCAGAAAAAAGGGCCTGAGAGATAGCACAGTGGGTAGGGCGTTTGCCTTGCATGCCACTGACCTAAGTTCCATCCCTGGCATCCCATATGGTCCCCCAGCACTGCCAGGAGTAATTCTTGAGTGCAGAACCAGGAGTAACTCTTAAGCAGCATCAGGTGTGATACAAAGAGGGAAAAAAAAGGAAAAGAAACATGTGAACAGGCTAAGAAATTGTCTCTTCACGTAGGCTTTCCAGCTGAAAACACTGGTTTTCAGGTAGAAAATTACAGTGTCTTCTTGGGTTGGGGGTAGCAGCCTCCCCTGACCTCTTTTTCATATTTCTAGAAGCCCTAGCGTCACACCCATATCCCACAACCACCTCCATGTTAAGTCATCAGTTGTATAGATCCTGGAGCTCTTGGGCGCCTCCAAACGCCACAATACTGAGGTCCCAGTAGGAGACACCACCTTAGATGAGAAAGTAACATAGAAGGCAACTCAAACTCAATAAAAATAATGAACTCAATAACAAAAACAATAAGCTCAATAAATAAAAACAATGAACACAGGAGGCTCCACTAGCCACAAATATCTTAGTAAACACTCAGACAAGGACTCAATGACTCCATAATGAGGATATGACAATTTTCACAAATTGTCTTTTACTGAAGATATATTTTTTTATAATTCCATTAGCCATTTATTTTGTTGTTGTTGTTGTTGTTGTTGTTTGCTTTTGGGTCACACCTGGCAATGCTCTGGGGTAACTCCTGCCTCTGCACTCAGGAATTACTCCTGGTGGTGTTCAGAGTAATACACGGGATGCCGGGTTGGCCATGTGCAAGGCAAACACTCTACCTGCCGGACTTGCTCCAGGCCCTAGCCATTCATTCATTCATTCATTCATTCATTCATTCATTCATCTATTTATTTATTCTTTAAGGCTTAGATTTCTGATGGGTGGAGCTCTGACAAGCTGTGGAGTCCAGATGTTGAAAATGGTGGCCCTCACGGTGTGGGGTTCCTCTGGCTTCTTGCGAGGCTCTGCTGGGATGGTGGGCCAGGGCTAGAACCCACCTACCCTCCTGGGCTCCTCATGATCAGCTGGGTACAGGGAGAGCCAGTAGCAGCTCTGCCCCGTGTATTTGAGTCTCAAGCTTGATCAAAAGTCCTGCTCGTCAGAGTCCAGGGCTTGTGATCAAGCTTGTGATCGGGCCAGGGCTAGAACCTGCCTACCGTACTGGGCACCTCATGATAAGCTGGGCACACAGAGAGAGCCGGCAACAGCTCTGCCCTGTGTATCTGAGTCTCTGGGTCAGGTATAACTGGGCTTGAAACAGACTGCTATAGAGTGGGACTCTGGCGAGTAGGGCTTGTTGTCAGCTCTTCTGCTGGGTGGAGCTCTGACGAGCTGTGGAGTCCAGATGTTGAAAATAGCAGCCCTCATGGTGTGGGGGATTCCTCTGGCTTCTTGTGAGGCTCTGTTGGGTTGGCGGACCAGGGCTAGAACCCGCCTACCCTCCTGGGTGCTTCATGATCAGTTGGGTACAGGGAGAGCCAGTAGCAGCTCTCCCCGGGTATCTGAGTCTCAAGCTTGATCACAAGCCCTGCTTGTCAGAGTCCCACCCTACAGCAGTCTGTTTCAAGCCCAGGTATGCCTGACCCAGAGACTCAGATACATGGGGCAGAGAGTGTGTGTTCTATTCAGTTCTATTCCATATTCACCATTCCATAAGTCTACAGGTCTGTCTCTATTCCAATACCATGCCATTTTAATTACTACTGCTTTGTGGAATTTTCTATTTTTATTTTGGGGGAATGGAATATTTCATTATCAATAAAGACATTTATACAATTGATAGTTAAATATTATTAAAATTCCCAAATATGTAACTGCCATCATGAAAATCACACAATCTCAATGTAAAAAATATTAAAACAAAAGATCAGAAAGAACTTTAGCTATACTTTGTCAAACTAAGTACAAGTGTTTAGTAACAGGATTGTTTTTTATAGGAGTCACCCTTAGCAGAGCCTGTGACCATGCCTGCCAAATGCAAGTGCTGTGGGCCTGATGGTTCAGGGCTTGAGCTGGGTGGTACTGGGGTGGGGTGGGGAACCAGGGCCACAACTGTCAGTACTAGGGTTGTGGTACCAGGCATTGAACTCAGGGCCTCACTTAAAGAATAGGCCTATCCTTGAAAACGTATTTCATTTTTGCCCGGCTGTGTTGGCAGGTGTCAGGCAGGAGATAGGCTTGTCTACACCCCCCCCAGGACTCTGCCCTGTGGGCCCTGGATGGTGGATGGTCTGACACAGGAAAAGACTGGGCCCCCTGAGATGAACCCAGAGCCATGGCAGAGCCTGGCAAGCTACCCGTGGTGTATTCAATATGCCAAAAACATAAGAAAAGAGATGAACTGGACAAGGGACAGACCAGACACACAGCTGCTCTGCTCAGCCCACATGGAGCAGCCCATGGAGTCTCTGAGGAATCGGCTAGTCCCTGGCCAAGACCAAAGTAGCAACTAGGGTAAAGCAGTCATGTGGGGGAAGCCATGCTGGCGGAATTGGAGTAGGGATTTGGGTGCCTTCCTCTCCATGCCGGTGGCTATGGGCTCGCAGCCTCCACAACCAGATGAACCGGACAAGGGGCAGACCAGACACACAGCTGTGACAGCCGCTCAAGAGGCTTAGATAACAAAGTAGGCTAGGACCAGGTCCTTCCCAGGATCTTTCACATCTGTACACCATAATGATCATTGTAGTTGTTACAAACTGGAGAGGATGATGGGGAATGAGGAACTATAATGTCACACTAGAACTCACTACTGAATATACAAATAGATAATTGCATCATAAACCATAAGGCAAGTCACAAGGTGTAGGGAGAGAGAGAAATACAGAGATAGAAATAGAGATAGAAAGATGAGAGACTCAGATGCATGGGGAGAGCTGCCATCTGGCTCTCCCCTAGCTCAGCTGACCATGAGGCTCCCAGGAGGCTAGATGGGTTTTGGTGCTGGCCCATCACTTCTGTATGGCCTCGGAAGCAGCCGGATGAGACTCACTCACCATAATAGCTGCCATTATCACGGTTTGGATCCCACAGCTCATCAGAACCCACACAAGAGAGACGCTGATCTCAAGACCAGCTCAGAGCAGTCGAGTTCGAGCCCAGGTGCGCAGTTCTCGGAGGCAGAAGTCACCGGGTATTCCTGGAGATGGAGCTGGTGTCCCCATTCCCCTCTCATCCATCTGGGAGGCCTGGTGGCCCCACCCATGAACTGCCTCAGGGCTCTCAGTCATGATGC
Organism: Cryptotis parvus; assembly: GCA_021461705.1. Taxonomy (NCBI): domain Eukaryota; kingdom Metazoa; phylum Chordata; class Mammalia; order Eulipotyphla; family Soricidae; genus Cryptotis; species Cryptotis parvus. The sequence continues at coordinate 11,769 of JAJIBD010032929.1, read as the reverse complement.
AGAGACTTAGATGCATGGGGGAGAGCTGCCATCTGGTTCTCCCCCTAGCTCAGCTGACCATGAGGCTTTCAGGAGGCAAGATGGGTTTTGGGAGTGGGCCCATAACCTCTGTAGGGCCTCGGAAGCAGCCAGATGAGACTTGCTCACATAATAGCCGCCATTTTCGTGGTCCGGACGCCGTACATCAAACGAGTGGAATCAATCATGTTTTAGAATATATTATAATCTATAATGTGTAAGGAAGGGAAGTGAGGAGAGAGAAAGAAAAAGAGTGAAAGGAGATAAAGAACCTGCCATGGAGGCAGGCTGGGGAAAGGGGAGGGAGGTGGGGACGTTGGTGAAGGGAGATGGGCAGGGGTGGAGGAATGAGTGTTGGAACACTGTAAAGCCAGGATTCAAACATGAACATCTTGTAATTGTATATCTATCGGTGGTATAATAAAATATTTTTATAAAAACCAAAAAATGTATTTCATTTTCAATGTCTTAAAAACAATGTGTTTATATAGCTTTAGAAATGCTTTAAAAAAGTTTCACAGTGAGGTGCCAGAGTGATAGTGCAGCAGATAAGGCATTTTCCTTGCACACAACCAACCCAGGTTCAATACCCAGCATCCCCTAAGGTACCCCTGAGCCTATGCCAGGAGTAATCCCTGAGCATTGTTGGGTGTGATGCAAAAAAACAGTTTCAGTGAACTGAGAAGGGTCTGTGTTTCTTTAGTTTTTATTTAACCCTGTAGATTTCATCAAAGTTGGTTTGGCACCTGTGTTCTGACATCATAGATATCAAACTACCTGCTCACTTTCTAAATGAGATTTGATTCCAAAGAAATAACTCAGTAACTCAATAATCAGCCTGTGATTTGCACAGGCTGGGCTTCAGGACCAGAATGAAGCCTATCATGTGTGCTTAGGGATGTGTTCTGAATTCCTGTGTCTGACATTAGATGCTCTCAGATAGAGGGTAGGGGCCAACGCCCAGAAGAGTAGAAATCCCAAGGAATGTTGACTACTTGGTTCCTGACATCAAGGAACAATAACCCCAGGGGCATTGTTTCAGGAATGCTGGATTCTTCTTGCTCCTTAATGTTTGGGGAAACAGTCTTGAATCCACCGCCTGCTTCCTGATTAGATTCCAGAGCCTATGGATGACTGGGAGTCACAGCACTATCTGGTACCCAGATCACCTTGTGGGTGTGATGGCTGTTGTGTCACTTTATGAATCTCAAATCTTAAACAGTTTCTCTGGCAGGCAGATCTGTATATTTTTGGAGGGAGATGCACAACCAGTGGTGCTGACTACTTCCCATGCACTGTGGGGTCAATCCATGTGGTGCGTTGGGGGGACCATGTGCGTTGGATTATAGTCCTAGGCATTTCTGGTTTAACACTGGGTTGTTCTTTCTCCTAATACAGGGAGCTTATTAATTGAATTTCACCCATTCCAGTGCTCCTGGAGGCTCACCCAATCCCTTGTGTTTAAATTTTTTTTTTTTTTTTTTGCTTTTTTTGGGTCACACCCGGTAATGCTCAGGGGTTTCTCCTGGCTCTGCATTGAGGAATTACTCCTGGCAGTGCTCGGGGATCATATGGGATGCCGGGGATGGAACTTGGGCTGGCATGGGCTGGCTGCGTGCAAGGCAAACGCCCTACCCGCTGGACTATAGCTCCGGCCCCTAAATTTAACTACTCCTTGTGTCTTTCTTCCCCCTACCTTTTAGTCATATTATCTCCTAATCAGACATAGAAACTTACAGTTAAAACTTCTGATGACTTTGGATTTTATATTGTAAATGAAATACTGCTTTCACTTTCCTTTATGTCCTTTGCATATTTCTATGTTAGAGCAATGTTCTTTTTTAATATAGACACAGGAAGACAGTTAATGCTATGCTTTTGTAATATAGGAGTTAACTGACTCTGAAATATTTATTCCTGGGCATCCATCACATTTGCTGACTTAAGCCTGAGTTGCCCTTAGATTGACCTTAGTTCTTTAGATCCCAAAAGAAGAGTCCCGCCACAGGACTTGGATGGACCCAGGGAAAGCTGTGAGTAAGCTACCCTTGCCTTGACATGGCACAAGCTAAGTGCCATAAGAAGTATAATAAGAGTACGGTCATGGAATTAACTCTGATATGACCCATAAAGAAATGACTGAGTAAGGACCCTGTTGGTATTGGGAAAAACTAACTTGGCCTGAGGACCATAATCTGGAATGTATGGCGAGATGTCCCCAGGAAAAACCACCCTTTGCCATGAGCCCAGAGACACCATGTTAAGCTTATCCAGGGTATAGATAAGTCTGTATCTCTTACTGTGTTTATACAAAATGACTAGAAATATTATTGAGAAACAAATTTAATGTGATTGTTTATAGGTTACCAGTAAAAGGAAATGAGAAAACAATAAGCTCCTAGATGGAATCTGGCCCTTAGGTGGATCTCCTAGAAGGAATGTAAAGTGCTGTAGCCCTTGGATGGAATTTCACCTTTAGGAAGGTCCTCTAGAAGATTGTTCCCAGAATGAAGGGGTTCTACATCTGTTCATTGTTTTTACCAACTATCTGTAACCCCCAACCCCCCCAACCCTTCATGATGTCTCCCATAACTAGCCAATTTACTTGAGTAAAACTGCCATTGATTACCAACAAGCCTGTACCCTGTTTTTCGTCCATTGGTTGGTGAGATGGTCATTGGCCCCAAATGCGCTAGGGGACCCTGCTGAACCATTGTGGTATTGGGGATTGCTCTAGTCTTCCTGCAAGCACACTGGCCCTTTGAGCTACCTCCACAGCCTATGAATTCTGTTTTTTTTTTAAGGGAAGGGGGGGGCACGTGGCTCAGGGCTTACTCCTGGATCTTCACTGAGGATCCAGTGAAGGATCCACTGATCTTCTCTTAACTAAGCTTAGTAGGCATTACACAAATTACCAAATCACCCTGTCACACAGCACACCAGATGCTCATACTCCTTAGACACTGTGACTCATAAACAAGCCCCAAGAGTCTGATGGTGGAAGTTAATTCTGGTACTTCCAACCTCACAAAAGGGCTTAGATGGGAACTGTACCTGTCCTCTCACCAATCATCCAAGCATGGAAATAAAGTATAGGCAGTGCTGGTGGCAACAGCTCCAACAAGGTCTATTATTTATTCTGCTAACTTAATTATCTAAGCTAATGTTCTTTTATGGTAGGGGCTATATACAAAGGTGCTCATGGTTTATTCCTGGGTTTGTGCTCTGGGTTTATTTTCAGCAGTGTTCAGGGCATGATGAGGTAGCAGGAACTGAACCAGGGTAACCCACATGCAAGGCTTAGCCCCTGTACTACCTCTCTGACACTAGACTGATATTCTACCTTTATATGCAAGCAAAAACAACACAGCAGGGGCTGGAGTAACAGCACAGCGGGTAGGGCGTTTGCCTTGCATGTGGCCAACCAGGTTTGATCCCGGCATTCCATATGCTCCCCGACCACCGTCAGGAGTGATTCCTGAGTGCCAGGAATAACCCCTGAACATTGCTGGGTGTGACCCAAAAGAAAAAAAATAACAACACAGGGGGTTTGAGATGGCTCAGTGTTTACCCAGTGACTGAAATCACAATCTAAAAAAAAATAAAAAAACCGAAGTCACACAGTTTTGCAAATTTAAAACTAAGTCACATTTCTGCATTTTTTTTTATAGTTTTTTATTTTATTTTATTTTTTTTGGGGGGGTCACACCCGGCATTGCTCAGGGGTTTCTCCTGGCTCTGCACTCAGGAATTACTCCTGGCGGTGCTCGGGGACCATATGGGATGCCAGGGATTGAACCCGGGCCGGCATGGGCCGGCTGCGTGCAAGGCAAAAGCCCTACCCGCTGGTCTATTACTCCGGCCCCTCTGCATTTGTTTAAATTAAAAACTTATTTATCAACAAAGGAACAAAAAATAAAACATTAATAAGTGCAACATAAGAAAAAAGTTTAATGAGCTCAAACTTTATGTACTAATTTGTAAGCACATATATACTGAGCAGCAGAACAAGATGCAGTACAATATTTGATTAGCTACTATTTGTCTTAGGTTAAAGGATAAAATATAGGACGCATCTGTATGTGTCTTAGATGGTAGCTGGGTAAGTGTACCATGCGTCATTATATGCATGTGCACAATACTCCACTGCTATTTCTGGGGACAGGGATGACAATGAATGAGGACTATGGGGAACAGGAGGGGGTCTTTTCTCTACCTTTTACCTCCTGTCCAATTATAATCACTGCCTATTGCAAATCAATTAAAATGCAGCAATAAATAATCAAAAACAACATCACGAGATGAGAGGCGACTACAAGAGTATCCCACCCGTACTGCAGAGCCTGGTAATCTACCTGTGTCGTATTTGATATGCCAGATACCAGTAACAATTATAGGCCCCATTTTCATGACCTGATGGAATGGTTTGAGGCTCTTTATGTTCCTGGAGCAAGCAGGTGCCCTTGGGCTCTAATTGCATGAGACAGACATATGGAGATGTTACTGGTGCCTGCTCAAGCAAATCGATGAATGGGAAGACAAGTGATACAAGTGAAGTGAACAATAAATACATCACTAACCAGATTAACAGTATTAAAGCCCTCTGATATGGCTTACACTGTCAGATACTTCTAAAAATCCTATGAATTTCTCTCAATCTCAATTTCCAAACTTCAAACACACATTTCAGAAATAAAGCAAAAAAGAAACACAGTCTCTTTACATTTGAAGACAGAAGCCCCACCGAAGGCCTGACATCTAACAGCCATCACGGCTGAGCTTGGCAGCAAAGAGCGAAGTGATGAGCTCATCCCCCGAGACCCAGGGCCAGGTCATAGGCTGTCTCGCCTCTCAGGTTCTTCTTCTGGATGCTGGCGTCGTATCTGTGAAGGGCACGGGAGAATTTCAGTTCTCTGTAGGCACTCGAATCTGGGGTTCTGGCTCTTCACTATCACAGAGACCCATCTGGGAACTTCCTCACCCCACCTGCCCAAAGGTCCTCACGAGTATGTTATGACCCTGGCTCTCCCTGGCTCTCCAGTGGTTTTACCCTAAGACTCTTTTGAGGGTCTCTGTAATTCCAAAGTTCAATGCCAATGTAGGCCATTGCTTCAAAGCCCTACAATAGAGAATGGTTAATGGCGTCAATGTTTCCATTGTTCTTTTAACAGCCGTTCACACTCAGGACACTGGGGAGGTTGGGGATGGCGGTTGCTGTTCTCTGGGTTAGGAACTAGGTCCCTTAGGAGTCATCAAGGTCTGTAGGGGATCACTGTGGTCCTCAGCAGCGGCCCCCTCCCCAGACCAGGAACATACGAAGTAAAGCAGCAATACACTCTCTTCCTGCCAGGCCAAGCAGAGTTGCTTCATGAAGGGCTGTATTTTGGAGCCTGTTGGTGGAAAATATTTAGCATCATCAAGACATCAGGAGAGGAGAAAGATATTGAAAGGAGACTTAATTATTCTCATTCTGCCTCTTCCCTTGGAGGATTACTGTGAAGACAGGTAATCTTTGATATCACAGAAAGTGAAAAATATATATTCACATACTTTTCTGAGTTTGTTTTGGGGCCATACCTGACAGTGCTCATGGGATATTCCCTTCTCTATGCTCAGGAGTAATCCCTGGTGATGGTGATAAGACCATGGTGCCAGGATTTGAGCCCTATGCTAAGTACTATTCTCTCTGGTACATATACTATCTGTCCTATACCATCTAGTATAGCTATACCATATACTATACAATCTGCCTAAACCCCTGTACTATCTCTCTGACTCCCCTCACATTTAATTTTTTGCATTCATTTTTTTAAAGTAAGGAAACTCACAAAGATTTGGATTTAGTTAACTTAATTCTAATAAATATTATCTAATAAAATTTCCTACAAAATTTTATGGAATATACTGGACATAGTTTCAATCTTGGTTTGGACCTCTTGGGCACTGTTTATATGAAAATAACCTCTGGGGTAGAGGGAAGCAAAAAAATATACCAAGAAAATAAAAGATATAAGAATCGTGTAAGTTACTCATAGAAGACAAAAGATGTAAAATGACTGAGTAATATAGTGTGAGGAAAATCCATTTGACATTTCTGATAAGAGAAGTCTACTTTGAGTGGGTTATTATCTTTATGTCTCTGGTATATGATCTTGAACACACAAACAAGAAAATATAACGAAGGAAGGAAGTTTTCATTATGTTAACACAAGAAAATATAACTGCGATCAACCTTGTAGCAAATTACCAGGATGAAAAGAAGTCGTGAGGGGAAAAGGAGATGAAGAGGGAAAGGGAGGAAACACTAAAGTACTTGTATCCATTTATATGACAAGGCAACCAAGAACTATCACTGAGCAACGATGGTCGGAAATGAAAGCTTGACATGCTATTTATATTAACAACAGTAATTAAGAAAGGAACAATGTTGGGACTGGTGTTGGAAAATTTTAATGTCTGAAACAACTGTATACTGGACAACTTTAAGCTATGGTGTTATAATAAAAATAAAGGAACAATAGAATGATAGAATGATAAAATGTGAATGTGAGAAAAGTAATGATGGTGGTTAGTTAAATCACCTTCAATTACGGTCAAGAAAACAACAGACAATGCTAAACCAAGAAGTATCAGTGTCAATATGTGACTTAGTGACAGGAATGTCACTGACTCTTTTCTCAGTGTCCAGACCACAGTGAAAGTACTGCTTGTATACCCCAAAGGCAAAGGGTTCTCCAGTCTTACACAATAGATTCAAGAGTTAATGACTGTATTGTTGGCTTGGGGAAGGGAGGCCAGGTGCCCTGTCTCACCATAGAGGTCTCAAGGCAGCCCCTGAAGCAGTCCAGGAAGCAGGCCAAGGAAATGACCCAGGGGAGTAAGCCCTGTACGCCAACAGAGGTGCTAAGGAAACTCAGAAGCTGAAAGAGAAGGCGGTAGGGAACTCGGCCACCTCGCGTGGAATTCAGAAACATGCTGAGAAAAAGTCAGCTGGTTCCTTGCCCCCTAGCAGTGGTGATCTTTAATCTCATTCCTGTTTAAAAATCTGGGTCCTCTGCTCACTCTTTGCTCCACCAATTCTAGAACGAAGTGTTTCACAGTCTGTTGAACAACAAACTTTTGTAAAAAAGAAAAATGGTATCATTTATATCATTTTATAAAATGATATGAAAGGTATCATTTATAGTCAGGCAGTCTCATGGTTCACTTTGGAAATTTTTTTTTAATCCACATTGGAAAAAAGAGAAACAGCTGAGCCTCTAATTAAGGTCCAAATGGGTTACAATAGATCTTAGAGACTCAAGCTGAACAAAGCAGCATGGACATGAATTTTGCTACAGCAGTGTCCAATGGGGGATTAGCTGTGAGAAGATGCCAGATTTTTCCCTTCATATTTCACTTACGGTCCCCACTGCTGGTCGATATCTGCTCCTCTCTGCATAAGAACTGGAATGGCTTCATGGTGCTTATTCACAACAGCCGTGATTATAACAGGCCGACCTTCATTATCACTGCAATTGGGGTCTGCTCCCTGCAGCATGTGAAGAAAGAACAAAGTGGCCACACCCCCAGCATCTGACTCAAGTGCATTCGTCACATCCTATTAAGAGTAACAAAGAAGCTTGGTAAGACTAAGCAGCTTTAAGTGAAAAGAGAAGAGAATTAGGAACATGGAGAGAATCCCAAGTGACTCAAATGAAACTTCTATCTCCATGGAGGGTGGTGCTCATGCACGCAGACAAGTGGCTTCTTGGAGAGGGAGAGGTGCTGCAGTCCTTAGAAGAGGGAGGCGGGTACACTCGTGATGATATGGTGTTGGAATTATGTGTGTGAGAAAACGCTATTACTAGTACTATAAGCCACAGAATCTCAGTCAATAAAGAAGACACAGAGCTGCCCGTTGGGGATCCTACCTTCTCGTACATTATTTGTACTCACATATTTTCTGCCCTCTCTTTGCTTTAAAATCTAGCACTAGATCACTAGACATGCTGTTATTCATCGATTTCCTCGAGCAGGTGCCAGTAACATTTCCATTGGACCCTATCACGTGCCAGTGTAGCCCAATGGCATCTGCTTGCTTGAGAAATACGAAGAGCCTCAAACTGTTCCTTCAGGGTCTTGATGAAGAAGTCTGACCATCTTGTAGGTGGGGTGTCCACGTGATCTTTTGACATCCTGTGGCATCCAGTCAGTAATGGCTTTAGTACAGCGGTCATCTCCAAATCACATTACATGTCCAGCCCATCTGTTTTTCGATAACTTGGCAAGTGAGACAGCATCCCTGACTCTGGAACAGCGACTGAGGTCGGAGCTCCGATTCCTTCTCTCACTTGAGTGAGGTGTGATATTCCAAGCATAGCTCTTTCGATTCCTCTCTGGGAGACCGAATAGCATTCTCATCCTGCTTTCAGAGGGGCCCCTGGTCTCTGAGGCGTATGTTAATGCAGGGAGAACGGTGGAGTCAAAGAGATGTGCCCGGCAATAGCCAGAATCTGGAAGCAACCCGAGTGCCCGAAAATCGATGACTGGATAAAAAGCTTTGGTACATCTACACAATGGAATACTATGCAGCTGTTAGGAAAAATGAAGTTATAAAATTTGCCTACAAATGGATGGACATGGAGAAGATTATGTTGAGCGAAATTAGCCAGAAGGAGAGAGAGACAGTTACAGAATGACTGCATTTATCTGCATAACATAAATATATAGGTACATATTATGATACCAATATCCAGGTCAAGTGAAACATACATCAGGAGGGACCTGTCAAAGGTGGAAATTATCACAAACGTGTGGGGAGTCAGAGGCTAGGTAAGACAGAAAATGGAACAGTGTGCTAACAATTGTGAGGGTACTAATGCCAACCTAGAACTGAGCATTAAATAGAGGCAAAAGGATACACATGACAACCCTTTTAATGTATGTTCTGTAATCCATAGTCTGGAGAGGAAGGGAAAAGAGAAAGATAGAGAAATGGAAAGAAATAAAGAACCTGCCATGGAGGAGGGCTGGGGGGGGGGGAGGGAACCGGGGGGCGTTGGTGGTGGGGAGATGGGCACTGGTGGCGGGATGGGTGCTGCTACACTGTATGACCAAAACCCAAATATGAACTTTTTAATTGTATATCTTTGTAATTGTAAAAATAAAAAAATTAAAAAAAATTAAATTAAATTAAAAAAAAAAAAAAAAAGAGATGTGCCCGGAGCTGGAGGTTCTTTTGTCCTTTTAGCTATTTCTTCGATGCCTTTGAAGGCATTCCATGCCTCTGTCTTCCTCCTCCTGCGCAGCTCAGGTTTTAGGTCATTCATCATGTTGACTTCTCGACCTAGATACACATAACTGCTGCATTCAGAGATGTTTGTTCCATTAAGAGTGAATGGGACCTCTGGAACTAGTTCATTTTTTTATGAACATAGTTTTGTTGAGATTTAGCTGTAGACCTATCTTTCCACATTCTCGGTTGAAGTCAGCAAGCACTTGTGCCGCTTGGCTAATGTTTGGTGTTATTAGAACAATGTCATCAGCAAAGCAGAGGTGGTGTAGTTGCCGACCATCTATCTTTACTCCCATTCCTTCCCATTCTAATTGTCGCATGATGTTCTCGAGGGTGGCACTGAAGAGTTTTGGTGAAATGGTATCACCCTGCCGAACCCCTCTTTTGACATCAATGATCACTTCCTTGTAGAATGGGTGAGATCCTGGTGGTGAATCTGTAAAACATTTCATGAAGGATCTTGATGTATTGGGTTTGAACACCCTGTTTGGCTAGGGCTTCAATGACTGCTTCAGTCTCCACAGAATCAAAAGCTTTCTTTAAATCAATGAACGTGAGACAGAGTGGCATCCTGAACTCCCTACAAACCTCAATGGGCTTAGTTACCATGTGGATATGGTCGATTGTGCTGAATTCTTTTCAGAAGTCAGCTTGCTCGCATGGTTGTCCTTCGTCTAATATTCTCCAATCCTGTTCAGGATGACTCGAGTGAACAGCTTGTAGATGACGGACAACAGGCAGATGGGGTGATAGTTGCCAATGTCGTGAATGTCTCCCTTCTTGAACAGTAGAACTGTCCTGCTGGTTTTCCATTGGGAGGGTACCTTGCATTCAGACAGGTAGCGTGTGAAGAGCTGAGCCAGTGTATTGATGAGTACTGACGGCAGATTCTCCAGATGTTCGTGGTCTGACTTTGGTCCTGGTGCTGTTCCCTTCTTTACCGACGAAATGGCATGTCGAATTTCAGAAGGGAGAATGTTGGGAACGACATATCCTTCCTGCGTAATTTGGTATGTGGGCAATTGGCGTGGCTATTAAAAAAGATCTGAGTAAAAGTCGTGGATAATCTTCTCCATTGCCTTTCTGGAAGATGTGATAAATCCATCAGGGCGTCGGAGGGCAGTCATCTTGGTCTTATAATTGGCGAAAGGACAGGCGGGCGTTGCGAATGCTCCTCCCGGTTTCTGCTGCATCTTCCAGTATTTCTGCTCTTCTCTCTTTGAGGTCTTCCTTTATCGCTTCTCTGTACTGCTTTGCGAGCTTGGATGTTAGCATTTGGTCACCTGAGGCTCGCGCATTGCCAGGTTGGTGAATGAGCTTGAGGAGTTTCTGAAGACAGGCGTCCTTTTGTGGCTTTCTCTCTCTCTGCATTCTTTGCACAATCATGGAGGTGCTGAACCAGTCAGTTGTATTCTTCATCAATGTCGTCAGTGATGGTATCTTCCCATGTTACCGCAATGGTGCCAGAGAGTTCCCATCTGGTGGTCATTCTGGGAGTTCTCTTCTTAAACTTTGCAGCCTTTTCTCCCCACTGCGTGAAGTAGAATTTTGCTCGACGGAGACAGTGGTCCAATCCTGTTTGGAATTTTTGGGACAACAGCAACATTGGTCAGGTGAAACCTTCGATTGGAGATGATGTGGTCAATTTCATTGTGGAACTGTCCACCAGGGAGATTCCCATGTCCAACGTTTTGCTTCAGCCTTCTGGAACTGTGAGTTCCCATGAATGGTCTAGGTGGGCATGATGAACTCAGATAGTCTCTCACCCTGTTCGTTCCATTCTAGGTCATGGGTCCCGATATGGAGTTCTTCAGCCGATCTTCTCGGTCCTATCTTGGCATTAAATCACCGACTATGATCTTATAGAAGGTATGATCTTTTTTTTATAGAACTCCTCCAGTTCCATGTAGAATTTCTCAATTTCATTTTCCTTGTATGAGGATGTTGGTGTGTAGACAACGAAGATAGAAATTTCTGGCAGTGGGCCACATCTCTTCAAATGTAATTGTCCGATATGGTTTGTTAGGCACCCAATGAATCAATGTTCATGGATGGCCATGTTCGTGTTGACAAGAACACGGATGCCACCAATGCCTCTTTTGTTGCATGTTCCTAGGAAGAGTTCTTCTCCCGGTGTCAAAAAACAGCGTGATGCGATTGACGCCTCCTCGTCTCAGTCAGACCAATGATGTCATACTTGATCTTTTGTGCTTGCACCATCGGGTCCTTGATATATGCTTCTGATGCCAGTGTACGTGCATTGAAAGTACAGACAGTCATTTTAGTCCTTCTTCGTTTTGGCAGCCTAGTTTGGCCTTAAAATTTTATCAGGCATGCCTTGTTCGCCCTTCTTAATGCTGCCGTATTAAGGGTTCTTTCAGGGTTGGGAATATACACATTTTTATTACTGGTTTTGGTATATTGAATATGCATCAGACAGCTTGCCAGGTTCTGCTGTGTGGACGTATATTCTC
>JAJIBD010032928.1:57500-88510 GCA_021461705.1 Cryptotis parvus | reverse complement strand
AATATGAGTTTGACTTTTTTAGGAGTCCTGTTAGCAAATGACCAAATTTTAGGGTGGTTTTAGAACTCTGCTAACAAAAATGAATTTGAGATTATAATCAAACCTTTTATTCTTTAAACAAATTTATCTTGTAACATTTTTATAATCATCCCAGACTATATCATGTAAGTCAAAAGGAATATTCCTCACTATATTTGAGTCTTTTTGTTCAAAAAAAGTTTTCATATTTTTATGCTTTGATATCATAGTTAGAATTAAATGAAAGAAATCACCACTCTTGCTAGTCAGCTACTAAAAGCCAGGACCTATTTCATGCATAATTTTATTATTATTATTATTATTATTATTATTATTATTATTATTATTATCATTCTCTGTATAATAATATTCTCATGACTCACAGACATGGGGCAGAGCTGCTACTGGCTCTCCCTGTGCCCAGCCGCTCATGAGTCGCCTGGGAGGGATGGCGGGTTCTAGCCCTGGCCCGCCACCCCAGCAGAGCCTCGCATCAAGCCAGACGACCCCCCCCACTCCATGCGGGCCTCCATTTTCCACATCCGGACTTCCCTCTTGTCAGAACTCCACCCAGCAGACCAGCCAATCACAGTCCAGCTCATTGAGATCCACCCTGCAGCAGTCTTTTTAAAAATTCGGCCCAGGTATGCTGATCCAGAGACTCACAGACATGGGGCAGAGCTGCTACTGGCTTTCCCTGTGCCCAGCCACTCACGAGTTGCCCCGGGAGTGATGGCGGGTTCTAGCCCTGGCCTGCCACCCCAGCAGAGCCTCGCAACAAGCCAGATGACTCCCCCACTCCTTGAAGGCCTTCATTTTCCACATCCGGACTTCCCTCTCATCAGAACTCCACCCAGCAGACCAGCCAATCACAGCCCGGCTCGTGCAGCCGCGGCGACCAGCAGTTCATCAATAAATGCTGGATTTAGAGATGACGCATGCTACCCACATGGCAGAGCCTGGCAAGCTACCCGTGTCGTATTTGATATGCCAAATACCAGTAACAATTATAGACTCATTCCCATGACCTGATGTAATGGTTTGAGGCTCTTTTTGTTCCTGGAGCAAGCAGGTGCCCTTGGGCTCTACTAGCATGAGACAGGACATATGGAGATGTTACTGGTGCCCACTCGAGCAAATCGATGATGAACGGGAAGACAGTGAAGACAGTGAAGACAGTGATGTATTTCATTTTATTCATGTGCATTTATTGTCACCAGGTATTAGCTAATGCGAGTAATGCTTCTATAAACATAAATGCAAATATCCTTATAAAATAGATTTCATAGATTTAAAAAAATGAGTTTAAAAAAATTGTTATACCAGTAACAATTATAGACCTCATTCGGAATGGATTGAGGCTCTTTATGTTCCTGGAGCAAGCAGATGCCTTGGGCTCTAATAGCATGAGACAGGACATATGGAGAAGTTACTGGGACCCGCTCGAGCAAATCGATGATGAACGGGAAGACAGTGATACATAAATTTCATAGATTTAAAAATGAGTTTGTTAAGGGGGAGAGAGAGAGATAAACTTGTGTCGTGATACTTGTGGTGGTCTGCAGTTGGTACACTTAAAGCCTAAAAGTCTATCATCAACAATTTTGTAAATCAAAGTGAAATTTTTAAAAAGAAAATTAATCTTTAAAATTAATTCTTGAGTTGTGTGCCTAAGGACAGTACTGTTGAGTCATAAGTATTTTCACATTTTTAAAAAATCACCACACTGCTTTCTACATTGCCACTATGTATTCATATTTCCATAGTGTTCCATAGGTTCCTTTTTTCTCCATTATCTCATCAATATTTGTTCTTTTCAATTGTTTTGATATAGACTATTCTCAGTCATGTGATGTAATACATCTCACGGTAATATTGATTTGCATTACTCCAATAATATAACTTTGGAACATTTTGCATTTCTCTTTTGTTTTTTTTTTTTGTTTGTTTGTTTGTTTTTGCTTTTTTGGGTCACACCCAGAGACGCTCAGGGGTTACTCCTGGCTCTGCACTCAGGAATTACTCCTGGCGGTACTCAGGGGACCATATGGGATGCCAGGGATCGAACCCGGGCGGCATGGGCCGGCCGCGTGCAAGGCAAACGCCCTACCCGCTGGGCTATCACGCCGGCCCTGCATTTCTCTTTGTAGTGACCCATCTACACCAGAGAATTATGGGATGAATTCAAGAGAAACAAGATGAGAATCATCCGAATCTCTGAGCAACAGGGAGGAGAATGTGATGAGGAACTACTAGTCAGAGAAATCATAAATAAGAAATTTACACCATTGGGGCTGTAGCAATAGAATAGCAGTTACTGCTTTTGCCTTGCATGTGTCTGACACAGATTCAATCCCCAGCATCATGTATTATCTCCATAGGCCCACCAGAAAATATTCCTGAGCTCATATTCAGGAATAAGCCCTGAGCACAGCCAGATGAAAAAAAAAAAGTTGACGTGTCTATGCATCCATATCCCAGAGGCCTGACAAGTCAGAGCAAAATTGGACCATAATAGAAATAAAAACAAGATATAGTTTAATGAGAATAACCAAAGTCAAAGACTCAGACAGAATATCAAAGACTGAAAGCAGAAAATAAAAAGAAACTTATATGTAAATTAATTCCCACAAGATTCCCAGTAGCTGTTAAATGTGGCTCTATAAAAGCATAAGAGACTAATGAGATATAGTCAAGAAAAGAAAAAAACTCACCAAAATAAACACTTCACCAAGAAGACTAATGCAGTTAGATTATCACTTGGAGTTGAGGGAATGAAACAGTTTCACGGACAAACAATGGCTCAGGGAATTAACAGCCTTGAAATCAGTTGTACAAGAAGCATTAATAGAACTTCTTCAAAAGACAAGACAAACCTCAACAATCAGCCACTGACTGTGGCATGCACTCATGGTACTTACAGCTGCCTCTACTAGATTTAGATGTTTATTCTTAGCTTGCTAAGATTTCTTTTACTTTTAAAATAATATCAAAATATATTATTTTTTATATATATGCCAAATACCAGTAACAATTATAGACCTCATTCCGGAATGGATTGAGGCTCTTTATGTTCCTGGAGCAAGCAGATGCCTTGGGCTCTAATAGCATGAGACAGGACATATGGAGAAGTTACTGGGACCCGCTCGAGCAAATCGATGATGAACGGGAAGACAGTGATACAGTGAAATAATAACTTTACTTTTAAAATAATAATTCTTCTTTGTATGTATACAGGTAAGGTTTTTACATCTATAGAGAACTTTTAGTTATAATGCCGATACTTAAACATCATAACACATTGCTTTCTAATAGAAAACCAACATCATTTTAATATAAAACACACTTTTATATATCTATAGGCCTATTCCTATTTCCCTTTAAAATGTTGTAGTTCTCTTCACTCTTGGTAGTGAAGAGAACTAAAATACATAAAAATTGTGTATTCTTATGATTTATCTATTTAATTTCATTTAAGTGCATTGGCATAGAATTATTTATATTACTCATTTTTTATTTATCTGTCAAAATATGTATCATTTCTGAAAAAATTATCAGCTTATTTAAAATTTTGTGGAATTTTGGGAGTTTGCTTTATTCATCTAAATGGGTGTATATATCACCACCTCCATGTTCTATAGATATAATAGGATACCCTTGGACATTTTTTTTGTTCCATTATTGTTTCTTTGTTTCCATAAATAAAAGATTTTTTTTCTGACTGAAGTCAGCTCACAGTGAGTAGGGTATGTGTCTCTTCTGCTCACTACTGGACCTCAGCAATGAGCTCAATATTTGACACATAATAAACATTAAGTAATAATAATAAAGTTACTTTAATTAATTAAATGCTATTTAAGTCCATAGGTTAATTTATGTAGAATAGCAATTATGGTTCTAACACAGAAACACAGTCCAGCTATTTTTGAGTTTCTAGCCATAGTCTTTGTCTCATGCAAGTTATAAAAATTGTCAGGGATATGACAATGGATGCTGTTGGAGGTTATAGCGTGGCTTTCATTTTTTCTCAAAACCCAGCATTCAAAAGAATCCTATCACATAGTATCTTCCCATGGAAGGGTCATGTGAATGATCAACCACATGATAAGAGAATGGCCATTTGTTTCGTGAAATGTGACTATTGGCTTACTTTGATTGGCATTAAATCAATGTACCTCCAAATATAAGATAACAAAAAATGTTATCATATTGGGGCTAGAAAGATAGTACAGGGGTAGGTGTACTTGTCTTGCAATTAGACAACTCAGATTTGATCCCTGGAATTCCATACAGTCTCCTGAGCACCGCCAAGAGTGATTCCTGAGTACTGAAGCAGGAACAATCCCTGAGCATTGCCAGGTGTGACCCCACAACAAAAATTTAAAAGTTATCATAGTTAATTTCAACACACAACAGCATTTCCTTTAATTGTTTTACCATTTAGAGCTGTGTTTCTCTTTATGACAAGGAAAAGACTTGTCAGTGATTTTTAACCTTACAGTTTTCAGTTAGGAAAGTAGTGCTTTGCTTACAATCTCTTATAAACATGCCTTCTCTTCATCATTGAAGGAAACTGGGTCACCAGCAAGAAAAGACAGAACTTTCTTAGATATACAAGGCTGTATTTAGGGAGGACTCAATGAAGCTAATCAATATTTATTCACACTTAGAATGTTATGCCATCAATTTTCAAACTGGGTTCCACACACTGCCTATAAGTGATTTTTAAAAATAGACAGTAGAATGGGAGAGATGAAATAAATGAGTCTCTGACTTCTATTTTTTCACCTCAACTTTTACATGTTTTAGAGATTGCAGTTTACCATAATGACTTTTTCAATTGATCCATAGAAATACACAACAAGACTTTAAAACTGAGTTTATAGTATATGACATAGCATAGATATATATTATATAAGCATATATATGACATAAGCATAGATATGTATTAGAGTTCAGAAAGTATCTTTCTGGGCTGATTATTCTGAGTATCGATGAAATAGTTTTTTTTTAATTTTTTAAATTTTATTATTATACCACAGTGAGATATACAATTACAAAGATGTTCATAATTGGGTCTCAGTAATGCAGTGTTCCAGCACCTATCCCTCCACCAACACCCCATTCCCACCACCAATGTCCCACCACCAATATGCCCTTATGACCACCATAGGCCAAGGCCCACCACCCATTCCCCATTCCACATCAGCCCCTCAGCCCAGTTTGTTGCAACTACAATGATCATCACAATGTATATACGGGCAAGATCCTGGGAAGGACCTGGCCCTAAACCTGATTATTATCTAGGCCGCTGCAGCTGTGCATCTGGCCAGTCTCTTCTCTGGTGCTGCTGATACTGTTACTGTGGGGCTCATAGCCACACCTGCTGGGTCACTGGAGGTAGAGGGATGAGGGAGGGGGCCCCAATCCCCACTCCAAGCCTGGCTAGTGGGACCACAGCAGTTCACATGTCTGCTGGCCCTAAGAGCTGTGCTGAACCCGGCTAGGGACTGATCCAGTTTCACCCTCTCTTTGCTCCATGGGCTGCACCACGTGGGTATAAGCCCACACAGCTGTATGTCTGGTCAGTCTCTTCTCGAAATGATAGTTTTATTTAAGAACACTTCATAGACTCTGACATCCAAAGTAGGTGATAGGGACCCTTAAGAAGCCTGTGGCTACAGCTGTGTTCAGTGCCTATACCTGGCTCCGCACTCAAGGATTACTCATGGTGGTGCTCAGTGGACTTTATGCTGTGTGAGGGAGAAAAATTCAGGTCAGCTGTATGCAAGACAAGAGCTGTATTCCCTCTGGCCCCTGAAACAATAAAACTTTTTTAAAGCAACTTAAAAAAAAAGCCTGTTGCTAGGGGCCAGACAGTACCAGGGGCTGGGCACATGTTTTGCATGCCTATACCTGGCTCCTATTCAACCCCCAGCAAAAGGTGGTCCCCTGAATATTGCTGGATGCAATACTGAAGACCCCTGAGCACTGCAGAGCCTTGGCAACACCACATCCTCAGGATCTCACATTGAACCACCAGTCCACTGGGGCAAGATCACCAGAGGGACCCCTTGGCCTGTGACATGACCTCCCAAAAACTATAAACCTGTGGCAAATGATCAGTTTGCACAAGAATCGAATCACATGCACACTAATTACCGCCCCCAAACCCCATGAAGCCTTTTCTTTTATACTTACAATCTTTTCCTTTTGGAGACATTTGTATAATCTACTGAACTTCAACATTTATTGGTGCAGAAACTGATGATCTCATCTGCTTCTCCTTGTTCACAAGTGAAGCAGTATCATAGCTATGGTGCTCACAATGTCCCTCTAGAGAACATAGAAAGGGTTGGAGTTTTTTAATTAAAATATCATCATTCTATTCTGCCTTTCATGGTTCAATGGCACAAATTAAGGAGGAGCAATGTCTGATTAAATCTGATTTTATCTCACTGCCCTGTGCCTTTAGGAAGAAAAACAACCAGCTGCTCTTGTGATAATAAAGAATTTACTCTTCATTTCCCTATTGTTGTGTACAAGATTTAGTGCCTACTCTTTAATTTCAGTGTCAGAATGTGACCTGTAATTAATTTTCCTAAAATGGAAAGCAATAAACTCAGATATATTAAATGCTAGCTGTAGAGGTTGAGATTGTGTAATTTACAATTAGGGTTGGTGGGGAAAGAAACAGCCTACACATTAAATGAGTGATAACTCATTTCGGCTTTAGCTTCAGATATTATAAAAGTGGTTGACAAAGCTGTTCACCAAAAAGCCCAGTCAAAGTGGTGTTTGGAGGAGGCTCGGGAAAGCCTGTCAAGTTTGATGTTGCTTTGTTCCTGTTTCAACATTTTGGATTGTTTTCATTATCATTAATTAGCCATAATAATATGCAAGGACTTAAGATTACCATCTAATGAATCACCTGAAACCTATCCTAGGCATTATTTGCAACAAACTATAGATAATAGACCATAATTCTGTACCAACAATCAAAAAAAGTCAACATTAAAAATGTGACCTCAAACTTTCCATAAAGGAAGTTATGTTTGAAATTGAGAGATATTGTAAGCTGGTTTTTAAGTAATTTCGTACACAAAATTTTATAGCATTTTATATTTAAAAGAACAAGTGTATTCCTGATATTTCTAGCTTCTCTCTGACTTAGCGTATACTTTCAGGGATATACAGAATGCATGAGATTGTCATTAACAGTGCTGCATGCCACAGTGTCTCAGTAAAAACTGGGGAGAAAATGTGAGAATCTAAAGGTGAAAGTACACACACATATATCCCAACCAAAATTTTTAAAAGTAAATTCCCAGAGCCAGAGATAAGCTCCAAGTTTCAGTGCTTGCCTTGCTTAGACCTGACCCGGTTCAATCCTTAGCACCGTATATGGTACACTGAGAAACAACAGAAAAGATACTAAGCACAGAGCCAGAATAAGCTCTGATCAATATTGGGTATGACCCCAAAACAAAACAAAGACTTGAGGACCACTAAGTTTGTTCAACAAGGCTAACTGAATTCTTCATATGCTAGAAGCAAAGAACTTGAGTACCACAAAGATTATTCGACAAGGCTAACTGAATGCTTTGCATGCTAGAGGCCTCTGTTTGACCCCAAGCACCAATGTGAGTGACCCTGGAGCTCCACCTTTCTGGGAGTAGCCCCTAACTACCATCTGATGACACTCCTCAATAAAAAACACAATACTTGAGTGTATGTTTAGGAAAATGTAAAGTCAGTCTTGGTACAAACTCAGACTAATAAAACTGAGAGAGTTTTTCATTGGTTTGGACCATGCCTGATCTGAAGTGCATTTACAAACATTGAAAGAAAATACTTACCTGGCAGGGGAGATACCATGATCATGAAGGTGGTTTCCCCAGGGCAAGGCTTATTATCCATTGCACTCGGATGTGCTGACCCCTGAAATTTCCCCAAATGCGGGAAAATTGACTGCATAATTTTTGGTAGTGGGGGGCTACATAGGAAAAAAAAACATTGAAAGAGAGAACACAGGGCTCCTGGACATTCAAAGGTGGACAGCCACCCTACTCAGCCATTATCTGAAAATAAAAAGATACTGGAAAAACAATACAGCAGGTAGGGTGCTCACCTTACACAGGATCAACTTGGGTTCAATCCCCAGCACCTCATGTGGTCCACAAAGCCCACACGCAGTGAAGTACCAAGGGAGGGAAGGAAGGAAGGAAGGAAGGAAGGAAGGAAGGAAGGAAGGAAGGAAGGAAGGAAGGAAGGAAGGAAGGAAGGAAGGAAGGAAGGAAGGAAGGAAGGAAGGAAGGAAGGAAGAAGGAAGGAAGGGAGGGAGGAGGGAGGGAGGGAGGGAGGGAGGGAGGGAGGGAGGGAGGGAGGGAGGGAGGGAGGGGGGGAGGGAGGGAGGGAGGGAGGGAGGGAGGGAGGAGGGAGGGAGGAAGGAAGGAAGGAAGGAAGGAAGGAAGGAAGGAAGGAAGGAAGGAAGGAAGGAAGGAAGGAAGGAAGGAAGGAAGGAAGGAAGGAAGGAAGGAAGGAAGGACAGGGGAGGGAGGCAGGAAGGAAGGACAGGGGAGGGAGGCAGGAAGGAAGGACAGGGAGGGAGGCAGGAAGGAAGGGAAGGCCAGGGATGTTAAACAAACGGTGGACTCCACACCTGGCATGTGCAAGTTTGATCTCCAGAATCACAGTCTCCCTGAGTTGTGCCGAATGTGACTCTAGAGTCAAGCTCCACTGGATATGGCTCCTGTTACAAGCGGACAGTAAGAAAAGGAAACATCTTGATGATGATAATGATCATTAAAACAGCATCCGCATCGTTATCACTGTAATAAATTAGGAAAGGGAGCAAGAAATGAGTTATAATCATATCTGAAATATTAGAGTTTTGCATATGAACTGCAGAGTCGCTGTCTGGATGTTCGTGTGAGGGTTCGGCTGATCATCCACAGTTCATCCCCCAATTAAAAGGCAGCCGTCGGCCATGCTCAGCCCACTCTACATCCCACTTCTGTGAGTCTTAACACAGGTGATTTGTCACCTGGAAGTTCTCATGGAGATGGAGAAAAGCTCCACCTTGGAACACTGAAAGATTATAAAATGAGTGATTGTTTTACCTGTATATTTTATAAACTGCTGTGTGCATAAGAAAAAAATATAGTGCAAAAAATAAAATTCCACTGTTGATTTCAAATTTATTGTGAATTGAACATGCAAGAAATAGTTTTTATAAACTTACATTTCTGTCATTTGATTTTCTGTAATAAATATCTATGATGCTATTACATTTATGTAAAAAAGAAACCATATGTGAAAATTACATTCTTAAAACCTAAATTGCAGGTCTGAAGGAGAAACACTAGGATTAAAGTATTGAGCTGCACTCACTGCGATTGAGTTAATTGGGAGATGAGAACAGAACTCAGAGAAAGTGTCAATATTGGTGATTATTTCTGTTCCAGCTTAAATACTACTTCCTCCAGGAGACCTTCCCTTCTATGTGGACAATGTCCCTGTAAGCAGGAGTCCCATGGAGATGCCCTCCTGGGCCTCTGACTAATTCTTCGTAGCCCTCATCATGGCTTGTACCTACACATACATACAGCTCACTGACAACCCCACTTAAACCCAGGAAGGATGATTCTGTCTTTGGCACCAGTTTTAGAGAGAGATACACATCACAAACATCAAAATCACATTTCTTTTTCTTTCTCGGTTTCAAAAAAACGTTCTGTCTATTTTGGAGTAAAATATAAAAAGAGAACTGGCCAAAGAAGATACTGCTGAGAACCAATGAGCAGATACCATCCAGGAGAGAAGAAAAATCTGAGCCTCTACTCCCAAAAATGGGGTAGTGAGGAGGCACAGAACACCCAGGGTTTCCTAGACACGTGGAGTGAACCTCCGTCCTGCTCTCCTTTTCGTAGCACAGGGGAGCTTGTAACTATCCGAAAGGCCATGCTAGGAGAATGGAAGGAATGAAAGTTGGGACCTCGACACCTGATTCCCTGAGCCCCTTGACCACTCTTGCCATGCCAGCTTGGCATGAGTTCAGTCACCACCCAGAACATTGTGTCTAGTTGCCTTTTTCCCAACTCTATACCATAAGAGGAAGAACCGATGTGAGAGATCAAGGCTTCTTTACCTGACAGTCACACAGATAAACCCATGTGAGAGCTTACAGCTCAAACAGAAGAAGAAACCATGCCATGGACATAGTTCACAACTTCTGATTTTTTAAGTATTTGTACACACCTCTGATCTGTGCTCTTGCCCCATGCTCCACAGATGTTACAGATAGACTATTAATAAGTTTGATAACTATCTTTCTAACAAATAGAATATTCCATAAAGTGAAAGCTGAAATTTTAAATATCTAGCATAGGCCTAGCACATATTAGACATACAATGAATATTTGTGGAGTGAGCAAAGGTATGAAAACTGTGAGCAAATGCATGAAAACTTAGTACTCATTACAGCATTTTGCTTGTTCTAAAATAACCTGTGATGAAAGGAAAAAATCTGCGTATAAATGTAGGGAAAGACACACTCTTTTTATAAGGTTACATGCAGTGGAGCTCAGACACCACCATGGCAATAGTAGTTAGAGGAGAAGCAATGTTGTGCTGGATGTAGTTCCAAGACCTCAGGGCCTTGCACATGCTGGTCGTGTGCGCTACCCCCTTAAGCTACCTATCTCATCCAGAAAGACACCTTTTGTGCCAGGCATGCATGCAATATTGACAGCTCCTGACAACAAAGGCTAATGTGCCACCAGCTTTAAATCGTCTGCTCCTCTTTACTATCAGAAAGTCTAAGACATTTTCTGTAAATATTCAAGCCAGTATGATGACTAATAATAGCTGTTAAAAACCATGGTATAAGAGTAATCCCTTTCCTCATCACCAATAAATAACTCCCAGTTCCCACATCTATCCACCACACTTTGGTTTATTATAACTTTTCCACATACATTATTTTTTTTCCAATTTTACATTCTTTTTAAGGTAGAGAATATGCCCCCTCCAAAAAAGGAGAATGTAAATGTTTTTAAAACTGCATTATTTTACTATGAGTTCGTGATTTAGTTGAAAAGAGAATTCTTGCTTCCGTGAAAATCCAATATGGCTTCCCATATCATTGGACTGCTCATTAGAGATGACAGTTATTCTATGTTCTAATCAGCACTTATTACTTTAAATGACCTTAATAATTGTAAAATGATCAAGATATTCCAGAGCTGAACCCAGGAAAATCTCTTTCTGTTCAGGTCAGGGGTTTGGGAGAGTCAGGCCAGACAGTGCTCAGGCTCTACTTTCAGCTCAGTGCTCAGGGGTTTCTTCCATCAGTGCTCCAGCAAGACACAGTGGGGAGAGAATCCAGGCCATCTGCATGCAGAGCATGTGCTCCTGCCCACTGAGCTTTGTCCCGAGCCTCAGGTAAGTCTTTCTTAAGGTTTGTACTCTACAATGGGTAAATGGCTGACTCAAAGAAGTCAGCAGGTTTTTGCTCATTTGTTTGTTTTTCTTTTGTGGGAAGTTATACCCAGTGATGCTCAGGGCTTATTCCTAGCTCTGCACTCAAGAATTATTCCTGGCAATGCTTGGAGGGGGACCATATGGGGTGCCGGGATCAAACCCAGGGTTGGGCACATGCAAGGCAAATGCCCTACATGCTGTTCTATTGCTCTGGCCAGGTTTTTAATTAATGAATATACCTTTTCCATAACTATCTGGTTATAAAATGATACCAGCTATAATGTATTGTCTTATAGAAGGAGGAAAAAGGTAGTGCATGATAGGAGAAAGATACTGAACTATTGTTGGGCGGGGGGGATGTGTTAAGGTTATCTTCAATTTCGTAAAGCTTAAAACATATATTTAAGTAATATAGCAACAAGATAATTTAAAGGTAACATGCTGGGCTCTTGTAATGATAGAAAAGCCAAATGGAACTCTCACTTGACTTTTGCTTGCCTCCGTAGCACTTGTTTTATCTTTTACTGGCCTCAATAGAGCCTGGATTTTTTGTCCACACCTGTTTGCTTCTCTATCTTACCTTACCTGTTATAGGAAGGTGAGACACCCCAAAGTCCAGAGTCCACTACTGCCTATGTTCCCCTTGCTAATGCCTAGTTTAGGAACTTTCTTTTTTTTTTGCTTTTGAGTCACAACTGGCAATGTTCAGGAATTACTACTGGCTCTGTGCTCAGAAATTACTCCTGGTGATGCTCAGAGGATCATATGGAATGCCAGGGATTGAACCCGGGTTGATCACGTACAAGGCAAATGCCCTACCCGCAGTACTATTGCTCCAGCCCTAGTTTAGGAACTTTAATGTGACAAAATTCTGTAAAGTGAACATGAAGATAAATCTAATAAATGTTGCTCCCTCTTGGCAAGAGACAAGGTCTGGAGGCATTTCATCCCTCATTTAAATGGGGTGCTATTAGTTGCTGTAGCCACCGCGATAAACAGGCCAGTGGCCTCAAAACTGACACCTCTAGTTCTCATCGCTCCTCTGCTCTTCAGCTGTATATCCATCTGTCTAATTGACGGTTCAGTTTAAATATTTAATCAGTACCTCTGTGTTGACATTTTAAAATTGGAATTCCTTAATTTTAATCTCCCACTTCTATTTGGACTTAAGCCCCTCTTTCCCACTAAATATCACCACCACTTTTCCAGTGTTCACTATCAAACCCAAATCTATGAACTTTTGTCAGTTCTCACACCAAAATACACCCGATGTGGCTAGCAAAATAGCTCAATGGACTGGAGCACATGCGGGAGCCACAGGTTCAATCCCTGGCACTATACAGTCATCTGCGAACCAGTCGAAACAACTCACGAGCACTAGACCAGCAGTTGCCAAGCACTACGAGGTGGAGACACCTCCAAAAAATGCCCCATTTTTTGTCGATTTTTATGCATTCCCACTGTTATTTTACTCAACATAGTCCAGATGAATAGTTGTGACTCTTGACTTTTTCTGGTTGATCTCACTATTTCTGCTCTAGTCCCTTTCAACCTTTAGTCTCCATACACCAGGCGAAAGCCAACTTTGAAAAGAGAAAATCATCTTGTCACTGGCTGATGCAAATTCTCAACTGGCTTCTAATGGAACTGAGAATAAAATCTAAACTTTGTAGCACACCTTACATGTTGCTGCCAACCACAGTGATTTCTACACATATTCACCTCCTCCCCTATTCCTATTACTCGAACGTATCACATTAATTCTTTTTTGGAGTTTCTACACTCACTGTTTCTATGCCTGACACACACCCATGAGCTTTTTGTTTGCCCAGCTTCGTTGTGACATAATTCAGTTCAGATCTTATCTTTTCAAAAGAATCTACGAATCTGAAGTAGTTCCCATATGCACAACCTCATCACATCACGCAAGTAGGACATTTTCCTTACGGCACTATTATCAGAAACTTTTCCCAATGATTGATAATGTGTTTATCATCTGTTTCTCTATTATAATAAAAAACCCATAAAACCGTGTTTTCCATATAGTTGTCAGTTTTATCAGAACCTAAAATGGTTGGTAACATAAAGTTGGCACTTCAATAAATATTTGTTAAATCATGATCAATGATTTGATAATTATTGGAGCTGGGTAGTATATCCAAGAGAGATCATTATGCTATTTCATTCTTATATATATTTTTAAATGTTCCAAGAATTTATTTTTATATCTCTCCTTCTAACCCTTTTAAAAGTCAATTTCATGTGTTTTCTATTCTGTGTCTCTAGTATTTGTAAAAAATTTTATTCAAAATGTGTTGGTTAGATAGTACATGGACAAATGGATGCAAAAGGGGAAGTATCTTATAAAACCCATATACAGGTGTTTTTAATTTAATTGGAAGCAAGAAATATAAAAGTAACTATCATTTTAGGATCACCTGCAGGATAATTCACTCTAGAAATCTGCTAGATATATTAAGTTCAGAAGGTGGATAAGGAAACAGGTGCTCTACATAAGAAGAAACATTTATATTAAAATGCTATATAGATAAAAAATATCATCGTATTTTTAAAGAACCTGCCATTTAGGCAGGATGTGGACGGGGGAGGGAATTGGGGACATGGGCGGTGGTTGAGGGGCACTGGTGGAGGGCGGGTGCTGGAACACTTTGTGACCGAAATCCCCAAGCGTGAACAACGTTGTAATTGTATATCTCATCAGTTAAATGTTTTTTTTAACATTTTTAAAATGTTAAAAAAAAAAAGAAAAGTGTAATGATATAAAAATGTGACAAAAAATCATTGTACTATTTTAACCCACTAAAATTTGGTGGGTTTCTACCAATACTCACACTGGCTTATATAATCTGGGAGCTCTTAGGAGCATTTAGCACACCTTAACTAAGACACCAGAAAGGGGTACAAATAGAGAAAACAAGGAAGATATAAAGAGAAGGACTGGAAATAAAAGAATACAGCAAGTTTTGACAAAAGTAGTTGTTGATCAAAGAGAAACAAAAGAGTAACATGATTGAGAGGAAATGTGACTTCTAGTACTAACAATGGTCTAAAACTTAACTTTAGCAAGCAGTTGACACCTGAATATTTATTTATCATATCTGTTGATCTGAACTTCTCCACAAATGCAAGCTAATATTTCATAAACATTTTGACAAATGCACATAGTTCTCTTTTTCATATTAACTCCTATAAGTAGTCTCAGTGATGAGTGCAGTGCTGGAATAACATATATAGGAAATTATCATTATCAACATTGTAGATCAGAGGACCTCAATCAGTAAAAAGTCCAAACAGTTTTGAAATTAAGGATGCAGTCTCTTTTCCTCCTTATATATAGCATTGCCTTTATGCTTTTAGAGAAAATTCCAACAAAGAAAAGGTTCTGAACCTACGCAGTGTAGCTAGTCACCGCAATGTTTGGAGAAAACTTAAACCTTAATAAATTTACTGAGTTTTCATATTTACATTTAATCATCAGTGATTAAATTTTAAGCATGACCATCAAAGAATACTCTCCATATTGACAATCGTTTCTTTATCACTTTCTGCAAATATTTGTTTGACCAGATGTAAGTCCTCCTGCCAGTGTTCTCGTGTCTACAGTAAGATCATAAAACTATCAAATACTTTACTAAATTCAGGATTTATGATGCCTTGAGCAGATTTTTCTCAAGTTTGTTCCATATATCTCTCATCCTGATCAAATAATTTTGAGGGAAAAGCATTGCTGAGTTATAAATCTCATTACCCTGAACTCTGATTACTCTAAATTCTTTTACCTTAATTTACAATAAAAATTCATCAATT
This sequence comes from Cryptotis parvus, assembly GCA_021461705.1. Taxonomy (NCBI): domain Eukaryota; kingdom Metazoa; phylum Chordata; class Mammalia; order Eulipotyphla; family Soricidae; genus Cryptotis; species Cryptotis parvus. Next base: position 73,180 of record JAJIBD010032928.1, on the reverse strand, counting down.
TTTCAAATATAATTGACTAGGAGACTTTTTTGTTTCAGACATAGTCCATTGTCTTCCGATGGAATTGGAGTAATGTGAAGGGTGTACAGGTAACTTTTCAGGTGAACTAAATATTAAATATGGGTAAAATTATTAGTTTCAAAGTTTTGAAGATGAGAAAATAGAAAAATATGGCCATTATCTGTGGAAGTAGATAAGAGTGAAGAAAATGTATCTGAAGAACAGAAACCTTGGGTATATTACTTAATATAGTACTTTTATGTACTATGAGACTCTAAGCTTGGACTTCATATACAATGGGAATAATTGTAGCAGAAACCTCATAGTTGGGAGCATTGAAAATCATTTAAGGCCCTGCTGAGTAGTAATGTATAACACTGTATGCTCCCATAAATGACAGGTATAATGTGCTCATTGTCCTTACTGCTTTAGGCATGGCATTCAGATCCACAAAACACTCAGCAAAATGTCCTGGCATTCTTGTCCTCTGTGTGGACCCCAAACCCTCTTATTCATGCTCTTTTGTGGTAGGTAAAAGAAAGAAGAACTTACTGAGGCTGACTATCAAAGATCCGTGAGTTCAGCGTTCTGCCCTGGGAGACCTCAAATTCAACTCGGCTCTTTGAGAGCTTCACTGCATATTTTTAATAATAATAGAGGTAGGTATTTGATTTTCATGTCAAAAAATTTAACATATTATTTGAAAGATAGTAATAGCAAACTTCTCTATGCCGAAGGAAGCTAACACATTGTTTTAAATTATAAGATAAATTTCCCAAAATTTCACAGGAACAAAATATTAAAGTCTATAATTATCGGCAAGAGAAGTTCACTCTTTCTTTCATGAGCTAGTAAGCCAAAATCTGTTCTCTGCAATCTTTTTAAAGTGGCCCTTTGTTTTATGAATGACCAAGCTAATGCCAGCTAGAAGCCTGCAACTTCTTTGGTTATAAAGGCCATACCCTGGGGAATCACGTCACAGAACAGGGTGAACACTGGCCCATGTAGCAGTGCCTTTGTTGAGTTAGGAATAAAGTGGCTGTAAATGGCGAATGAAATACTGCTTCCCAAGAATTATCTGGTAGGAGGGATTAAAGAGCCCGGTGATAATTGTGTCCCCATTTTATACATTCCACACCTCAGTTATGAGAAGGAATATATCCCAACAGCCACCCAATCCGGGTCCTTTTTTTTTTTTTTGCCATTGAGTGAAGTACTTGTGACTTTCTGGTGTAATTAAGCTGGGAATGTATCACCAGGTTCTTTACCTGGATGTCACTTTGGCCTTTGTTTCAAGTAGATTCACATGCGAAATCTCCTGGACACACCCCCCCTGCGTTTCTCTGGCAGATATTACCTCATCTCTTAAAAAAGTACTTTCAGTTTCTTGAGATACTGGCTGAGGAAGGCAAGAGCCAGGAAGTGACTTACAAACGCTTGACTCCTTGCCTGCGATGCCTGGAGCACTGCACACGCAGACTCCTGGGGAAGCCATGACCAGCTTTTCTAGGTGAGGTGACTGAGTCTCAACCGCTTCCCGACCTGTCGGGCAATATACAGAAATTCTCAGAGACCCTTCTGAAAGAGAATAAAAATTCATCCCTCCTTTCGGGTCCAAGGCTTTAACCACTGAGCCATCGCGCCACTCTATCCCATTTTCAGATTTACCTGTTGCCCTTCCACGTTTAAAAATGTGTTTGGAAACCTGACCGGGTTTGAGAATGCAGGCAGTGCGGTGTTCCCATCCCTTCTTTACCCTTTACGTGATGGACAGCTCTTTACAGGGTTTTGGGGGGCCCACGGGGACGGGGGAGGGCTGGTGTTTTAGGAGGCAGTTTCCAGTTTCTTTCTGCAGAACTTCACACATTTCAGGTCCAATCTTTCCCTCTGCAAAACCAGTTGCCTATGTCAGCCTGGCTCTTCTGCATGAAACCGGTACCGAAGTACTAAACGTTCTGGGCCTCTTTCTCCGGACACCTGCCCAGCGGCAGACTAAACAAACAGGAATTCTCCTCTCTGCCAAAGTTGGCTTCTTTCAGGAGGTCTCCCATCTGTTAAAAAGCCATTGTCTGAGAAAGTGTTCAGCTAGCTGGGGAGCGAGAGCAATTGCTTACTGAACTGCCCCCTTTTCCCCATAAAAAGTCCTCGTTAGCATTTTCTTTTCTCCGAGGTTTTCATTGCCTGATTTATTCATTGGTTTCACCTCTTCTCCCCTCCCCTTGGTTCTGGAGGAGAGCCTCGTTGTCTGCGGTTTCTCAGAGGTCATGTCTTTTCAGTCACGGGGACAATACCCGCTGCTGGCATCTGCTTCCAGATCCAATCAGCCATATTGTGAACACATCCTGCCAGAGAATTGTTCCTCCTTTTGCTCAGCTTTGTTGCCAATTTCATGCCATGTATTGCTCCATGTTTTGTGCTTCATGAAGCTGTCACCAGCATAAAAGTGGCCTGACCAGGGTCGTAGTAAAAAGGGGTGGGAATGAAACATCCACCAAAATGTCAAGCGGGCCACCCACAGTCCACACTCACACACACAAACACACAGACACACAATCCCCACACACTTGCACCAGGCTCACACACTCACCCACGGTCCCCAACAAACACACGGTCCACAGGTGCTGCAAACACACAGGCCACACTCACATTTCACACAGACAATACAACCCCCTTCCACCCCACCCCCGCCAACAATTCTCACATTCACGGCACTGCTTGATCCCCTCAAGCATTTTCTTTTCTCCTTAAAATATTTCATTGGTAGCTTATCCAGAGGGGTAAACAGTTTAGCCAGGAGCCACAGAGCTTGCCTGATTCCTTTAATAATCAAGAATAGTTTAAGATGGGGGAGTGGTTGTAAGAGACTTAGTAGCCCAGTCTTTGACTTTTTCCTCCAGCATTTCTAATCCCATATAAATATTAATAATCTTTTGCTGCACAAGGCTAAAAACAAACCGAAAAGTACTTGACAAGATGAATTAAATTACCTTGAGAGTCAAAGAGCGTTCTAGGAAGCATATTCACTTTTTTGAGACATTAACATCTCAGGAAGACTGGCACTATATAAGCCTCAGAAAACTTCAATAAAAGCATCAAAATCAACGCCTTGGGTTTGGGGAAGTTGTGCGTGTGTTGAGCCCTTCCTCTCTGAACTGTGATTCTTGGGTGCAGGAGTATTTCCACTTATCAAGAGGCTCTTTGTAAAACCGTGGATTAGCTACCAGAGTACAAAAGACTAAACTCTATTGCAAAGCTCTGCTGAAACCCAGCTTTCAGGAGAGAGGGAGTGGCCATCAGCAGAGTCTGACTTGCTGGCTGGCAGCTGAGGGGAATTTGTCTTTATCCCTAATGTCCTATGCGAAGGGAAAAAGAGAGAGGGACAATAGAAAATCAAAACTTAAAATTCTCACTGAATATTTCACTGAAGTTTTCTCATTTTATTTGTATAGTATGTTTTTTTTTTCATTTCCAAAATTTCCAAAGATTCAGGACAAAGTTGAATCAGGATGAAGCTGATAACAAATTTAATTTGCTATTGCCACATACTTTCCCAGTCTTCATATACCAGAACTAAGAGTGGGCTCCTCTGCTTTTCTCAGTGAGTGCGTAGTTTTAGACTGTTGTCAATTGGTGGTGAATGTCAAAGAGTTTTCTAAAAGCAAATGCTCTGCATGGACATAGGTCATGGCTGTCCATTGGGGTGATTTTCCTTTTGTTTCCCCCATGTCTACACACTCAGAGAGGCCTGTTCTGTCTTGAAGATTCTCAATACTGGAGTCCTTCGAGTAGTTATGGGCTATTTTATCTCAAAGGGTTATAGCAAGAATGCAAATCTGTAACTCCAGGTTACACATGAAAACATGAAGTTTTTAGCATCCACTTTCACCAATAATCAGTTCCATGAGTAAGGAGTCAATCACACTGAGAAAGTTATACCTGCTCTCAAAAAGCTTCAGACCTTCCCCCTCCCACACGCATTTTGTTAATCAAAGTTTTTGTTAATGATCATTTCATTGTGTACGTCATTCTACAACCACCACCAGTGTCACCACTCTCAGATCCCCTTCCCAATTTCTCTCTCTCCCTCTCTCTCTCCCGCTCTCTCTCCCTCCCTCTCTCTCACACATACAGAGGTAAGCTCAGTTCTGTTCTGTAGAGCAATTTTCTATTTCTGGCATTTGGTTCTGTTTGTTGTTCCCTTTACTACCTTTCTTTATCATCCACATGTGAGAAAGATCATTCAGTATCTCTCCCTCTTGCTCTAACTTCACTTAGCATATTCTCCTATATCCATCAATATAACAATGAATTACATGATTTTGTCTTTTCTTACAGCTGCATAGTATTCCATTATGCACACATACCATAACTTCTTAATCCATTTATTCATAGTTGGACATCTGAATTGTTTCCATATCCATAAGTGTGCATATACTGTTTCAAGTTAATGAGGATTTTTGTTTGTTTGTTTTGGAAGTCGATGCCAAGAAGTGGTATCAATGGGTCATATGAGAGCCCTGTTCTTATTTTTTTGAGAATTCTCCAGAATGCTTTCTAGAAAGGTTGAACATGATGATATTTCCATGAAAGGTAAAGTTTCCTTTCTTACCACATCCCCAACTCTGATTGTTCCCAATCTTTCTGATATATGCCTTTTTCACTGGTTTGAGATGATATCTCATTGCTGCTCTGATTTGCATTTCCCTTATAATAAGTGACTTGCATTTAATAAGTGACTTGCATTTCCCTTATAATAAGTTGAGCACTTTGTTTCATATGTCTAGTAATCATAACATGTCTTCTTTAGGGAAGTGTCTATTCATTTCCATTCCCCATTTAGGTTGGGGTTATTGGGAGGGCTTATTGTTTAGCTTTGTAAATAAAGCTTCTGATCATTTTAAAGGCAAGCCTTACTTTAACAATTACAATAAAAATTGCTAAAAATTCAAACGTAGGACAATCTTGCATCTCTGAAAGGGTGCACTTTTTGTAGAGGCGACAATTATGAAAAGACCTGGTGTGCTGAATGAAGAGGAGGAAAGGAAAGGAAAAAAAGGAGATGCTCTGGACTTTAAAATGGACGAGGGGACAAGGCTAAGAATCTGCTTTCCAGGGCACACAGTACTCACAACTGAACGGAGGAGACAAACAGAGCTTTGGTCATATCAGCTCAGAGAAAAAAGATGACCTCAAACACCCCCATTTCTTAAACCTCTCCCACCAAGTACCCCAGTCCCTTGCTTTTCTCATGACTTCATTATTTCTAACTTTTCCAAGGGCCTTTTGAAATTCTAAATGCATTCAGTGTAATCAGAGTCTAAAATGTGCTCACTCGATCTCTCTCTCCTTTCTTTTAGTTTCATGAATTTTTTTTTCCTTCCTAGTCCTATACTTTTTATTTATGTTTAATAAGGACATTGAGGCAGCAAGGCTCATAAGGAGGGCCAGAACCAGCTTTGTACTCTGTTTGAGCGTGTATGTGTGTGTTAAACAATTTCATGGACATCTGTCATGCACAGTTAACTTTGCATTGCTGCATTTTAAGTGGTGGGCCCGGGCTTGGCCGGCAGTGATAAAGTAGCTGGCAGTTTTCAAAAAGCCACAGGATAACAGAGCATGAATCATAAAACACACTACTGTGTAGCAATATCCAAGTTCATTCAATGCAATGAAACCATGCAGAGGTTCTTTATCCCCAGCTAATTATGTGGAAACGTCTAAGACAATAAAGCATCTGGTGGTCTTTCTTCCCCATTTCAATTTTTCTCAATATTGTGACAGGGCGGGGCATTGTGCCTTTCCCAGGGTAGTTGCAGTGAAGAGGAGTAAAAGCAAGGGTCAGGGAAGAGCAAATAGATGAATTTATAACTTTCTTTTTATTTATTCCTTCCCCATTGTCCCTCTGGAAGTCTTCCCTCAGGGCTGTATTTTGGGATCACTATTCTCACTGCTTGAGCCCTTTTCTGCATCTTTACAAAAATACCACCCAAACTGCCAGAGAATCCCTGATTCCCTCTTGCTCGTTCCCCACGGGCATCCGAGAATTTAAGTCTAAGATTTATAATCACTGTCCAGCCTCAGGTTATAGAGGGTTTATATTTTGAAGAATGAAAACTTAATATGTGACTTCCTTTCTTAGAAAGAGGTGATGAGACTGGTTCTTGTAATTATAGTTTTCCCAGAGAGGGTTCCTTATAATTGCCTTGCACATGGTTCCTTTTGCTATTCTCTAGAAAACACACAGAAACGCCATGCGTTGCACTCCTGGGGGTTTTGATGAAAGACCCTTTATCGCTAAGCACTGTGCAATGAGACCCAAGCCAGCATCTGATGAGGTGACTAATTGGTACCACTAGCTTAAAAAGCTAATAAGTTAATTAGATTAACTTCATTCTTGTTTGCACAAGGCTTTGAAGACAGAAACACTACAGGAGCTCTAAGCTTCTCTGAATCAAGACCCAGTGCAACTCTATACCGGGTATAAGATTTTTTTAAATGATCTGAGTCTACTGTGTATATATTCAGTTTTGTTTTGAATCCTCAAAAGTCAAATTATAGTAGCAGAATAGTTTCTGTTTACCTCTTCACCCCATTCTTTATGGAGCTGAAAGTACTTTTATTTCTAAAACTTACAACAATTTTATGTATCTTAAGATTAACTCTATCCAATGAGTAGTGGGTAAATGTTCTCTCCCATACTCTGAGTATCTTTTTATTCTGGTCATGAAAGTTTCTGCCTATATGTCCTTCCATATAATTTATGAATTCATGTTTGATATCAAGATCATCAACTGATTTTGAATTGATTTTTCTGCACAGTGTGGCAAAGGGGTCTGAGTTTTTTTTTTTACATGTGACCGACCAGCTTTTACAAATTCTCTTGCTGAAGAGTGGTCCCTAGTTCCACTTCACACACTTAGCTCCTTCCTCAAAGATTGACCTTATTTAGGCTCTATCTCTGGGCTCTCACTTGTATTCTATTGTTCTAAGATTCCGTCTTACTCCATTACTACACTATCTGGATTACAACAACTTTATTGAGTGATTTTAAGTTGGGAAAAGAAAATACTCCCATCATCTTTACTTCCAGGATTGCTCTAGTTAATTGGGGGATGGGTGGTGAGGAGAATTATTACCCTAAGATTACAAGATTCTATTAAAGACAAAAAATATAATTACTTGAAGATGGAGACTTAAATTTAGTCCTGGCTAGAATATTCTGTTGAAGGAAGAAAAGACTGACTGATTAAAGCTAAAGAAATCTCTGAAAAGGGCTAAAGAGATGATAGAAAGCCTTTGCCTTGCACCTGACTGACTCTAGTTCAATCTCAGCATGACACAGAGTCCTCCAGGCACTTCCAGGAGTGACCCTTGAATGCAGAACCAGGAGTAAGACCTGACTACTACTGGATGCGCCCACCCTCCAAAAAAAACTGAAAAATATATTATATGTGTTATATATAATATATTACACATGTTATATATAATATATTACATATATTATTATATATTACTGAGACACACGGGCGGAGCTGCTACTGGCTCTACCTGTGCTCAACTGATCATGAGGTGCCTGGGAGGGAAGGCGAATTCTAGCCCTGGCCCACCATCGCAACAGAGTCTCTCAAGAAGCCAGAGGAACCCCCCACACCATGAAGCTGCCATTTTCAACATCCGGACTCTACAGCTCATCAGGGCTCCACCCAAGAGAAAAGCTGATCTCTCCCCATTGTGGTTCATCAGTAAATGCACGAGATGAGAGCCTACAACTGAGAGTATACCACACGTGCGGTAGAGCCTGGCAAGCTACCTGTGTCATATTTGATATGCCAAAAACAATAACAATTATAGACCTCATTCCCATGACCTAAAGGTATGGTCTGAGGCTCTTTGTGTTCCTAGAGCGAGCAGATGACCTTGGGCTACACTAGTACGCAACAGGATGTATGGAGATGTTACTGGTGCCTACTTGAGCAAATCGATGAATGAGAAGACAAGTGATACAAGTGATATTATATACAATATATATTTTTCAGTATAAAAACTGAATAATATATGATCAACAGATATGAAAGTGCTTAGTCAAGTTCTGCCTGTGAGCTGAGATGCAGGGAGTTAACAAAAAGGCACGGGGTGACCTTGTGGATGTCAGAGCATTTGGTATGACATCAGGTTGGTGGAATTTTCTGTGGAGTCTGTCACTTGTTGCAGGTGGTGATCGACTTCTGAAGCACTGTGCAAAGTCATTAACACACAAGTTGCTTTTTTTAATTTTATTTTATAATACCACCGTGAGTTATACAATTACAAAACGTTCATAATTGGGTTTCAGTCATACAATGCTCCAGCACTCATTCCTCCACCAGTGTACATTTCCCACCACCAACGCCCCCCACATTCCCTCCCCCACTCCCACAGCCTGCCTCTATAGCAGGCACTTTTCCCTTTCTTTCTGTTTTTCTTTCTTTCTTTTTCTTTCTGTTTTTCTTTCTTTTTCTTTCCTTCTTTCTTTCTTTCTTCCTTCCTTTCTTTCTTTCTTCCTTCCTTCCTTCCTTTCTTTCTTTCTTTCTTTCTTCCTTCCTTTTCTTTCTTCCTTTCTTTCTCCCTCCCTCCCTTTCTTCCTTCCTTCCTTCCTTTCTTTCTTTATTTCTTTCTTTCTTTCTTCTTTCTTTTCTTCTTTCTTTCTTTCTTTCTTTCTTTCTTCCTTCCTTCCTTTCTTTCTTCCTTTCTTCCTCCCTCCCTTCCTTTCTTCCTTCCTTCCTTCCTTCCTTCCTTTCTTTCTTTCTTTCTTTCTTTCTTCCTTCCTTTCTTTCTTTTCTTCCTTTCTTTCTCCCTCCCTCCCTCCCTTTCTTCCTTCCTTCCTTCCTTCCTTCCTTCCTTCCTTCCTTCCTTCCTTCCTTTCTTTCTTTCTTCTTTCTTTCTTCTTTCTTTCTTTCTTCCTTCCTTCCTTCTTTCTTCCTTCCTTCCTTCCTTCCTTCTTTCTTTCTTTCTTTCTTTCTTCTTTCCCTTTCTTTCTCTCTTTCTCTCTCCTCTTACACATTAACACAAAAGCTTTTGAAAGGGTGGTGTCACATTGTACCCCTAAAACTTACAAATACACCAATGTTCCTCAGTATAAAAAGAAACAATGACCACAATAAAAAAGATACCTCATAGATTGGGAGAGAATATTTGCTCACCACTCATTTGATAAGGGTTAATTTCCAATACATAAAAAAACTTGTAAAACTTAAGAAGAAAAATACAAACAGCACCAACCAAAAAATGGAGAGAAAAGATAAACAGAAACTTCCTCCTAAAAAAAGACTTACAGCTGGCCAATAAGTTGTATGAAAAAAGCTCTATGTAGCTTATCATCAGGGAAAGGTAAATCAAGGCAAGATAAATTCACACCAATGACACTGGCACATATAAAAAAAGTTTTGGGGGTTTCCTCTGTTGAAATAATTTTAGTATTTATTTAAATCTTAAATAATTCCATTCCTTGCAAGCCATTATGTTTCTTTCTACTTTCTCTGCATATTGCTGTGTCAAAGCATCTAAATAATTTTAATGCCAATTTAGAATCACGTTACACACAATTGGAGCTGGAGAGATAGTACAGAGGATAGAGAGCTTGTCTTGCAAGTGGCTGACCATAAGTTCTATCCCTGGTGCCCCATGATGCCAGAAGTCATCCCAGAGCACAAAGCCAGGATTAAGAACTGAGCACTGCCAAATGTGTCCCACACCCCAAAAGTCTTAATTCAGATTTTCTTCAATCCAAAACTAGGAATAATTCCAAATTTTAACTTAAAGATAATACTCTTCGAATTACTTAATTATCACACAACTAGAAAGTGCACTGAGTGCCAGTGTTATATAGCACTGTTTTTGTAGAATTCCAGCTAGCATCTACCTGAATTTTGCATGCATCTTCAAAATTCCCATTGAATGTTCTCGTCAATATTTCTATCTATTCCTGTATTGAGGAAACACTGACACTGCATTATAGCAACACTAAGCTAATACTTGGGAGATAACTAAACTAGTGAAGACAGTGCAACCCTCAAGGAATTTTTAATCTAGGGCATAGAATATTGACTTAGGATAAAGCACCTAAGAGTAGAACAAAAAAGAAAGATGATTAAACCCGAAGGCCCAGGAGATATTTCCAGAATAATGTAACCTCTGAGCTAAACTGTAAAGAGTTGTGACAGGTAGAGATGGGGGATAGGACATACTCTGCTTGAAAGAAAGTGTAAATAGAGTCTGACAAGACAGTGAACACAAAATATAGAACACACAAAACAATCCACCTGTGTGCCCAAGGTACATGGGAAGAAATAGAGATGAAACTGAAAAACTATATGGTCGGATCAGATATGTGTGTATACATATATATCTACATACATACATAAGTACATATGTCTATGTAGACATACATGTGTGTATATGACTTTCTCAGGTTTTTTGGATTTTGTATTTGTGAGTAGAGATTGGCATGAAAGAATCAAGAAAAGTTAAAGGGAAAGTCTATAAAGAAATTTTAAAAATGCCTCTGAAAGTCAACAAAGAACTGAGAAGATGGTTTATAAAGGTGAGGCATAATCCTTCCATTCAGAGACCCTATTAAATCCCTGGCAGTATGGTCCATCCAGCACTGTGTCCTGAGTAACACTTGAGTATGACCTGGGTGTTCCTTGAACAAAATAAATAAATAACAATAGAGATATCAAAACAGAAGTGGTAGAAAATAATCACCATTATCAAAAAAGGAAAATACATAAAAAATTCATGAATTTCTTAAATGAAAGAAATAATTTTGAAAGAGAAAATTACAAATAAAAAAAACGTGTAGTCCAACCATAAGTAAACCACATTTGCTGTTTATAAAGTTAATATATTTAAAAGTATTTGTGACATTCGAACTGAATCAAGCTGAATCTATATATTATACCATACACAAATAAATTCAAAGTGGATCAAAGACCTTAACCAGAATTTTAAAAAATTGTTGAAAACATGGGCAGAATGCTTCAAGACTTGGGCCTCAAAAGTGTCTTCAATGATATGATTCCATTGGCAAATATAACAGAAACAAAATAAACACATGGGTCTACATTAAATTTTAAAAGTTTTTGTACAGCAAAAGAAACAGACTAAAACTAAAAGGCATCTTACTAAATTGGAAATAAACTTTGCACTGAACACATCAAATAAAGGGTTAACATCCAAGATATATAAAGCACTCACAAAGACCAACCCCCCAAAACCCAAAAACCCTATCAAAAATAGGGAGAAAAATGAACTTTCACTTCACTGAGGAAGACTGATGTCCGGTAGACACACGAAAAGTGCTCATCATTACTTATTCAGGAAGTCCATATCAAGACAACATACCATCTCACACCAATGGTAATCACACATATCAAAAAGTCTAGAAACACCTTGTATGGTGGGGATGTGATTAAAAAAGGGGAGATCTCTCATCCACCATGGGAATGTTTGGTTCAACACCCATGGAAAACAGTATGGAAGCTTCCAAAAAAAGAAATAAAGCTTCAGTTGGACCCAAGCAATTCTTCTTCTCATATCTACCCTCAAGACACAAAAATGTTCATTCAAAAGACATATGCACACCATTGTTCATTGTAGCACTTTGCACGATAACTAAAAAGGAATGAATGCAGGTGTTCAATGACAGATGAGTGGATAATGAAGATGTTGTATATAGAGACAATGGAATAATGTGCAATTCACTGCAACTTGAATGGAACTGAAGGATAGCACATTGAGTGAAGTAAGTCAGAAGTAGGTCAAATACCAAATAACTTCACTTATCTGCAGCATATAAGAATAACATCACTATCACTATCACTATCTTCCAGTTAATCATCTATTTACTAGAGTGGGCACCAGTAATATCTCCATATATGTCCCGTCTCATGCTAGTAGCACCCAAAGGCATCCGCCCGCTCTAGGAACATAAAGAGCCTCAAACAATTATATTAGGTCACGGAATGACCAAATATAAATGTTGCTGGTATTTGGCATATCAAATACTACACGAGCAGCTTGCCAGGCTTGCCATGCGGGTGGCATACTGTTGTAGTCACCTCTAAATAAAGCATTTATTGATAAACCGGCGCAGCTGCTAGCGGCCCCAGAGCTGGGCTGTGATAGTCTGGTCTGCTGGGTGGAGTTGTGATGAGAGGAAGTCGGGTGTGGAAAATGGCGGGCCCCAAGGAGTGGGGGGAGGGTGGTCTGGCTTGTTGTGAGGGCTCAGCTGGGATGGCCAGGGCTAGAGCCACCATGCCTCCCGGGTGCCTCATGAGCAGCTGGGCACAGGGAGAGCAAGTAGCAGCTCTGCCCCATGTCTGAGAGTCTCTGGTTCAGCATACCTGGGCGGATTGAAAAAAAAAAAGAATAAAAAAATAAATAAAAATAAGAATAACATGATCCCAAAAAATTCATGTGTCACAAAGAATAACATGGCCACAAGATACCAAAGGTGACAAACCTTTGGCCCTTGATTACAGCTGATTACATTAATTTAAAACGCCAGAGGAGATAATAAAGGTGGTAAGAATATATGAATGCAAAGTAATAGGGACAAGGTTCAGGGTCTTGGACACATCTCTAGGGTAAAGGTTAAGTGGGTCTTTGTGTGTGTGTGTGTATGTGTGCATATGTGTATATAGTATTTCTGGCCTGATATATTAGGCCAGCAATAATCTTAATCATGAGACCCAATCAACAATCATTAATTTTTAAAATATATCTGTTAAATAGGCAGGCTGGGTAGAGGCCAGGGAACCTGGGGACACTGGTGAAGGGTAGTTTAACTGATGGTGGAACATTGTATGCCAGAAAATCTAGCTTGGACACAATTGTTAGTCATGGTGTCCAAAGTTTTAAACATTATTAAACTGAAAATTTTTTTAAAAAAGACATTTGCCTATGGTCCAGGGTAATGGCTCTTACCTGGAGCACTTGCCTGATTTGTATATGTCCAAGTTTGAGCCCAGCTCTGTCTGGCCCCTCAACAGCTTCACGTATCGGCCCTACTGTAGAGCACCCCAATCCCAATCCCATAAAGTCATCAAAAATGAATTTTTTTTCTTAAGATCAATGATTTGTTTGATATTTAAAAAATATAATGGATATGTATAATCCCTATAAAATGAACAGTTCAAACATTTAATCTTTTTTTCATTGATTTATCATTGGTGTATAATGTTTTGGGACCTCAAGGGAGTATCTGCACACTTCTCTATTGTGTTTAATTGAGAAGATACTAAATTATATCAAGACAGCTGCATCCCTAAGTTAAACACTCCAAAAGTCACTTAGAAAGATTGCCATACTAAAACAAAAAGGATTCAATCTTAGGGCAGTGTCACGGAATAGCATCATAAGAATTAAAGGTAAGTACTTGAATTTTTAGCTTTACCATATAACTCAGAATAATTCTGCTTAACTTCTTTCACCCTAGATTTTCTCATTTGTAAATAGAATAATAATATTTCCTGTTTTACAGGGTTCTTTGCAGAATGAGAGGAGAAAGTTCAAGTAAAATGGTTAAATGTAGTATACACAATATTACTACACTCTCCTTGCTACCCAAAAAGTCAGCATTTATTCTTTGTGAAAACAGAGAGAACCCCCCCCCACATACACACACACACAATGTCTCATCATTCCCTTCACCTGGACTTAGGAAATTAAGGAACCCAGACCATTTAGGGAAAGATTGTACCAACAAGCTTCTCCTAACCTTAGCATACTTCATCCTTGCCCCTAACTAGTCACCTCTTAGTCCTTTTGAAGGAAACGGAAGCCATACATGTGCCCAGAGACAGGTGATAGGATATACACATAGTGGAATATTGTTGCATTAGTTTTTTTTTTAATGTGAATTTCCTATTCAATATTTGGATCATACTGTGTAGTAATTATTCCTGGATCTGCATTAGGAACTCCTAGAGGAACTTGGGGAAGGAAACTGAGTTGGCAGTATGCAAGGCTAGTGCCTTAACAATTATCCAAAAAAAGTTTTGATTTGTTTTTATGACTACAATATCGACAAAACTGGAGAGGATCACAGTAAACAAAATTAGACAGAAGAGAAAGAAGCAAGGAAGTTAAAAAATGTCCAATAAAAATGGACATTGACTCTGACAACAAAATTAAGAACAGTGAATGGATTATGGGAGCTTTAAGATTATGGTTGAACATTGTGGGCATGTTCAACTAATGCCACCATTGGGGGTGGCAACACCGTTCCCCTAAAATGACTTAAGTACTTACACACTAGTAAATATATTTTATAATAAATTTTTGTTTTGGGCCACATCTGGCAATGCTCAGGGTTATTCTTTGCTCTGCTCTCAGATTATTTCTGGCTGTGTTTGGGGGCCATATGTAGTGCGAGTATTGACCCCAGGCTGACTGTGTGAAAGGCAAGCACCCTACCCACTTTACCATGACTCCAGCTTCCAAACAAATCATTTTATAAAATGCAAACAATTTAAGAGACCAGAGTGATAGTACAGCAAGTGACACAAACCCCCTCCAGCACATTTTTAACTACTATTTACAAATCAATGGGCCCAAGAGAGAGTTCCAGGATAAGGAGTTAAGTCCTATTTATATGCACAAGGTGCCAAATTTGACCCCTGGAACAATCTGGGCCCTAATATATCCAGGTGTGGCCAGCACCACTGTCCCCAACAGTATGGTATCAACAGTCCTGAGCGTCTTACCTGGTTGGCCAAAAGTCCCTGGCCCTTTCACCCCAAAACCAAGATTCTAGGCAGGCTATGTTTGCTCCGACAGCTTTGGAGGGGGCTGGTAGAATCCTTCTTTAGCTCTTCCAGTTTCTGGAATCTCCAGATATTCCTTGACTTGAGCCAACATAACTCTGATCTCTTTATGGGATCTTTTCTACAGCTCTGTGTATTCTTTTTGTGTCTTCTAATGAAACGCCTTAAATTTGCATCTGCATGTATCAAATCTTGATTTTTCACTTTATTATAGCTACAATGAGCTTATTCCAATTTCACACTCTGAGGTCCCAGTAGACATGAATTTAGAACCACTACAGTACTTTTAAGTCAATAGTTTTTCTGAGAGGAACAGAAAAGCAACTCTGCTATTCCTGTATCATTTCTACAGTACCTTATCATCTTGTTTTCTATACCGTACCCTACGGAAAGGAGCTGGGTCCCATGGACAAATTCCTGCTTCTAGGGCTATTAGAGGAAATAGCTGAGATGCTCAAAATATCTAGTAATGTCAGAAAGCAAAGACACTGCTGGCCACCCCAGCCTCCACAAATACGATGAGCAAGGTATTTACATGATCGACCTCAAGTAATGAGCAAATGAATTCCCCAATGAAGCTAGGTCACCCAACAAATTATGAGTGGGACATACTGCTTTATGGCACTAAGTATTGGGCTGCATTTTATGTACATTAATAGATGACAAAGATGGAATATTTTTATCTTACTAAGTCAGGAATGCTACATTTATTGGAATGTTAATACTGTTAAGAGTGCAGGGTGTCTAGCAAAGCGAAATAAGTCAGAAGCAGAAAGGCAAATACCAGATGATCCCCTTCATATGTGGGGCATAGAGAAGCAAAGCTCAACAAAACCAAACTAAAACCAAACAAAAATAAACCTTAGACTCAAG